>JBCJKE010152039.1:0-10573 GCA_039654525.1 Melibe bucephala
ATCATCATCATCGTCATCATCATCATCATCATCATCATCATCATCATCATCATTATTATAATTATTATTATTATTATTGTTGTTGTTGTTGTTTTTATTATTATTATTAATGTTATTATTATTATCATTATTCTTATCATCATCATTATAATAAACTAGAATCTAATCAATCAACAGATTAGATTAGAGGGCTGTCGATGTAAATACGACATCTGAAAAACAAACAAACATGGAACAGAATAATCTTAGGCTACTTTTACTTTCGATTTACGAGACCGGAAACGGCAGCTTAAAGAAAATTTTGGTTCGGGATCGCCATTTTGATAAGAATTTAAGCCCCTTTGAATTCTGCAACGTATTTTCTAGAACGATTTCTTCTAGGAAGAACGTCGTGCATTGTAAGGTCTGCTTTGATGGTGAGACAACATTGAGACGGTATTCTAATTGATTTTATTACTACTAACTTTCTAGGTGTTAAACCGATCAACCTTTCATAGAGATGAGTTAGATTCTAGAGACGAGTATTTTAGTTAAGATTCTAGCATGGATTGGATGCGTTATGGATTGGCGAATTTCTTAGGGTTTTTACTATTTTTAGATTCTCAAGATTTACACTTGACTTGGACTTTCTAGATTCTTGCTCAAGAATCTAGATCTGTATGGTCTAGATTCTATACATATTATATAATAATAATATGGAAGGTTTATTTTTAATAAAAACTCAAGCACACCTTTTGAACAACCAATTCTCCTCTGTTTTTGTTTTTTTTCCAACCATATCCCAAAAAAATAATTTTAAAAATGTTCTTTCCAAAACCAAAAATACCAGGCCCTACCCCCCCCCCCCACACACACACACACAAAATGAATCCAATAACTGATAACATAACTAGATTTCTAAATCTAGATCTAGATCTAGATTTGTATCACTAAAAATTAGTAAAAATGGAATGCTTAAAAATTACTTTTACTACTTTTAATATAAATTAAATAAATGAAACAAAGCTACTGCTGCTTACTGGCCAGATAAAATTCCAGACAAAATATTGAAACTCTGTGCATTTGAATTAGTTTATTAGTTTTGAGGTTTAGAGTCAAGATTCCAGATCTATGTCTTCTTTTCTTCTTCTTCTTTCTGTCTTCTTCATAAAAGCTTACACTTACAGACTCAGTCAACTGAGTATTTTTGTCAACGCATTGCTAAAAACTAAAAGCTAGTACACATGTTAATTGTTAATGTTTATACTTTTATATTTTTTAGATTTTTAAAATCTTCTGTATCTTTACTGCACTTTACACTAACTGACAGTTTCTTCCATAATCTAAAAGCAATTCAATTACTAAAGAAGTATCATTTAAATATGATTATAAATGGCTATCTACACTAGAAGATGGTGTAAAAGTTTGACCACCAAATCTGATATAGATCTATATGGTTATTGTTCTTTTGAAATGTTTCAAGTGGTAATATTGCACGGTTATTGATTGCCTTGTAGAGGATTGTTGTACTTATTTCTAGCTCTTTGTTCTTTGAGGGGTATCCACTGCACTTTGTTCATGTTTATTTTTGTGTTACATGATGTGAAGTATAAGTTGTTGTTTACGAATCTGCCTGCATTTTTTTTTTCTAAATCAATTTGGGTTTGATAATTTGGATCCCATACAACACACCCTCCATAATCTAGGACTGGTTAATTTACTTTTATGTTTTGTAGCACTTAAATCTCTAATATGTTGAGGACAGTCATTGATATTACATTTTAGGAATGCGAATGAGCCATTTGCTTTCTTAATTATTGCATGATTTTGGTCTTTTCACTGTAACTTGATCTATGATAACACTCAAAGTATTTTGCACTGTTTGTAATTTTTAATGTTTGTTTGAGTATGTAATAGTTTGATTTTGTAAGGTTTTTTTTTATTTGCTATTTTAAGTGCCTGGCGTTTTTTGGGTTGAATTCCATCCAGTTCCTCTCCCATTGTTGGAGTGAGTTAGGATCATTTTGTAGTATTTTATAATCATTAATATTTTTTATCTCTTTGTACAACAGGCTATCATCTGCAAATAATCTCATTTTGGTTCCTAGTGTTAGTTTTTTATCAATATTATTTATAATATATTAAAAAATAAAGTGGACCTGATACTGTACACTATGCTACTCCTGACAGTACAGGTTTGAGGTTTTACTAACTCCTCCTACAATGTCTTTTTGAGTTCTACCTATAAGGGATGCTTTGGTCCTATCTAGTAATGTATCTTGTATTCCATAATGTTTAAGTTTTGTGGTCTATTTTATTGAAATCTTTAGTGAAATCTAGGAGTACTGTATCTATTTGTCCTCTTCTAAGCAATTGCTGAAATCCGCTTTTGATTCTAGTTGTTAATAGTTATATTAGTAGGGTTTCACAGATTCTTCTTTTCTCTTAATCCATGTTGGGCGTTTTTTAAATGATATATATTCATTACCATGTATGATGTGTTCTAGGAGTTTACAAGGTACTGATGTTATGGAAACAGGTCTATAATTTTCTGGTTTACACCTATCACCTTTTTTAAAAAGTGGAACGATATTTGCACTTTTCCAATCATTTGATACTTTCCCCTGGTTTAGTGAAGTCTGGAATAAAAGGACATACACCTCAACTAATTCAAGTGCGCAAAGTTTTAATAATTTTGTCTAGAATTTTATCTGGACCAATAGCTTTTTGTTAATTTATATTTAGCACTAATTTAAGCACTCTGTTTTTAGTGATAGTTATTGGACATTCTGGATAATTTTTGGTTTTGGAAATTGCATATTATTTTTAATTATCCAGACTTCATTAAATTAGGTTAAAGTGTCAAATTATTGGAATTAACTTTACTTATCCTCTGTCGTGTACAGTGCCACATTTAAGGCTGACACATGATAGATCCCTATCTTCTTTTTTTTTAAGACCTCCCCCCAAGTCCACCCTTGTTTTATTTCTCTTTCTCTTGTTCTCCTCCAAGTTTCCATCGGACAGAGCCTTTCTTCCTTTGTCTTTGGGGTATCCATCTTAATGCAGTCTTTGGGAGCTGAGGGTTTCATTCCGCAAATATGTCTTAACCAATTCCTATCTCCATGCAAGCCTTTTTGGTAAGGTCCATGTTGACCATCTTGCGTGGCATAATATTTTGAGAATTTTGCTTAGAGAACTGTCAAGACATTGCTTTTAAATTTGTTTTGTTTTTGTGGAGATTTTGTTTGATTTCCAGATGGAGTTGAGTATTCTGAAAGCCCTTCTGGCCTTTGTTAACCTTTCATTTATTTCTGTTTGAGTGTTTCCATTTTGGGAGATTTTAGTTCCCAGGTATGGGAAGTTCTGTTCTTCTTCTCTATCAATTATTATGGTCTCTTCAAGGTTGCTTTTTATCCTCATTGTTATAGTTTTTTCTGAATTTATTTTAAGTTCAATTTTCTTGGTATTCTGTGAGAGTTCTTGTGTTTTGTTCTTTAAATCTATAAATTTTTAGGACAACAAGACAATATCGTCAACGAAATCTAAATCCTCCAGGGTGTCAGTAAATGTCCATCCGACTGCCTTTCCTTCTCTACCGACTCTTTCATTACCCAGTCAATGGCTAATAAGAACAGAAATGGTGACAGAATACATCCCTGCTTTATCCCTGTATCAATCTTGAATGTATTTTAAAGCTCTTGTCTGCTTTACACGACTTTTGCACAGAAGTTGTGGCATAACACATAATATTTTGATGATATTCACGATCTTTTTAGGAATACCATAGTGCCTCATGATATGCCTCATGGAGGCTGTCAATTGCTTTCTCAAAATCTGTAATAAAGTTTGTGTACATGTTGGCATTCCATTCTCTGCACTGTTCAACAATGTGCAAAGCGAATACTCTGCAAAAAGCTTTGCTTGTAATAGAGAGAAGCATGATTCATCTCCAATTGCCACATTCGGCAAGATTTCCTTTCTTGGGATTCTTTGCAATGAGTCCAGTATTCCATCCATCTGGTATTGATTCTGAGTTCCAGATCTCTGTGAAGATTTTTTCTCATATAATCGATGTAAATCTTTCTTCTGCTTTAAGCATTTCTACAGTTATTTGTTCCTCACCTGCTGCTCTGCTACTTTTCAGACCTTGGTTGGTTTTCTTTATTTCTACAAGAGTTGGAAGAACAGTATTCATGTCAAGATCTGTCTCTGCTTCTTTGATATAATGAGTCTTGGTGCCTCTCTGCTGAGTATAGTTTCAGAGTGTTGTGTCCATCTTTCCATTTGTCAATTCTTTTTTTTATTTTTTTTTATATCATTTACTTTATTTTGACGTCTTACTTCTATTGTAAATTTTTGCAATGCAAAGCTCATTCATGCATTACCTTATCTTAGTTACAGTTGATCTCTCAACTATAAACTACTGGACTGTTTTTATGTGGTTGCTAACCAGCGATCATGCAATACCTGTCCTTAGTCACAATCTTTGATAAGATTTAATTATTACTGTTAATTTAATCAAAATGGATACAAGTGGTAGTAAAAATGTTTAAATTGTGATGAATGTTTTATGTCCTTTGAAACCTTTCAAGCAGAAATAGCAAGTGAAAGATCAAAAAAACATTTAAAGAAACTTACTGATGAAAAAAATATATTGTTTTAAAGATTGCAGTAAATCATTAGATATAATATACAAACAGCAACCACAAAGGGCTTATATATTTAACAGATGTAGCGATAACAAATATTTTTTTCCTTTTTTTCAGATCTCAATGAAAACATTCGAGCACCTTAAAAATGGATGGCTGTAGTTCTCAATCAACACACATAATTATAAGAGAGGAAGGAAACAATCAAGACTTTGAAGAAGCTCAGCCGAGAGGCAGATACATTGTGAAAGTAGACAGTGTATCTTCAAATGGAGCCATTTCTGAGAAAAGCACAGTTCAGAAGGGTTTTACTTCCCTATCAGACAGGTCAAAGCCAAATGACACCAGTACGGAGCCTGCAATAGCATTTGAAATTATACAGGAGCCTCTAAGCGGGGATACATTATTTGACTATGCTGTTTTCCCCCAAGAAGACAGTAGATTTGGTGAGCACAGTGAGAGTGATAATAAGACTTCTTCAGTAACTCTGGCTAGTGATGACGTCAGGGAGTCGCCTGCTGGGGAAAATGAAAAATTCAGTCCCATTACAAGTGCTCCTGATGAACATGGAACAATTGAGAAAACCACAGTGATTTCAAGTGGATCTCTACCTTCCAGTTTTTCATCTCTGCAACAATCTTCTACTAAAGGAGAAACAGAGCCACCGATAAAGGTTTGTGAGACCTCACAAACTTCTATAGAACCTGTGGACAAGGTTACAGAAACAGGAGATGGAGATATCATAAAAAAGACAACAGTGGAGGCCTTTGTCAAAATGGTTGTTTGCAGAAAAATAACTGTACAGAAAGTTGATTCAAAAACAGGAGCTGTGCTAGATGTTGATATTCGTACTGTAAGTATCTTGAAAACTTTTTTATTATTAAAAAGAAAGCCATTTCTAGAATAACAGTAACTATCACTTAAAATGCAGTGCTCAAATTGCTCCACAGCATAAATGAACACTAAGCTATCTGGCCAGATAAAATTCCTTGCAAGATACTAAAACCAACTGAAACTACATGTATGTACACTTGATTTCATTAAGATATATACTGGTAAGTCCTATCTATTAGTATTATTAAGGACTGCACTAAATCAGGGTAAAGTGCCATTATTATTAGGGACTGCACTAAATCAGGGTAAAGTGTCATATCTCATGCTTAGCAAGGTTTTTAATGATTTTAAACATTTCATGATTGAGTATGGTTTTGCTAAGTTATTACAATGGACAAGTAAACTGGCAAAAAAAGGCGATGTAATGGTAACTTCAGCATTTCTTCAGGGAATTTAGAAATATTGAGGCAATATTATACATCTTTTTATACAAATTCCAATTTGGGGGCTCCTGCTAGTTTAATGAATAAAAAGTTGACAACGGTGTGCAACAGGAAAAAGAAATGAAAGGTATAAACAGGCCTAACATTAAAGACACAGAGATACTAATATGCAGTATTGAATAAGAAACGGACCTACAATTTCCTGTAGCTATCAAACATTACAAATACTTGAAATACATTCGAATCCACTTGAAACCTCTAGTGGGACAAATTTAACCATTTGGATTTTTAAGAATTAGAAAATGTTCATCATGTACAGTAGTCACTGTCTAATAACCTGCCACCTTATGGCCCACTTCGCTTAATAACCCGCTTTTTCGGTGAAACAATTTTTTCTTCTATTTAAAATACCCCTTGCAAAACTGTTTAGACATCTGGATAGGCTTTTTCATTGAAAAGAAATTTTTCAGCTTTTCAGTCAATGCTTTTTAATATTTGCCTGATTCTCTTTTGTTTTATACTCTGATTTTCATCGCAAAAGTTGTTTCATAACATTGAGCACTCCCATCTTTCATGTTCTCATCACAACTCTTTACTGATTGAGATTGATTTTGATTCTCTTTTTGGGGTTTTTTTTGTGGGGGTTTTGGTTTTTGTTTGTTTTGTTGGGGTTTTTTTTACATCCAGTTGGCATCTCTCACACTTATATACTGATTATAATTATACTATACATTGACATCTCACTTTGAAATGTCATGCATGCTTAGTATTATAATATTAATAATCAGTATTACAATTATTTGAATTATTGTCTTGTTGTTAAGGCAGATCATTAATAATTGAATGGATATAATATGAATTTGAGAAATTGTGTATAGTTGTTCTATAAAATGAATGGATGTGAATTAGAAGATTTTATTTTGATACTTTGAAGGACCTATTATATCTGAATTAAGAGTCCCAGTTAAGGATATTTTGGTGCAAAGATACATTTCCATTGGGGGGTTTGATGCTTTTATTTTGCGTTGATATATTTTTTGTTTATTTGCTTTTCAGGAATGACTGGTTGCATTGGTTCATTGCATTGGGTTGTTTGTTTTTTGCTGTTTTTTTTTTTTTAAGAATTTTTAGTCGCAGTTTTTTCTTGGGTTTTCATTTTTGTTTCTGGGTTTGTTTTTTAAATTAACTCGAAAAAGCAATTCATTGCAACAAGGGAAATTTGGACATCATGATCTGTATAAACATATAATGAAGATCAAAGATACGCATGTGTAATCAAAATTTAATCCAATTACATAATATATATATTAATATATATATATATATATATTCAACACTTTTTACTCTTATCTTGTTTTTTCAGGAGGAAGAAAAACCTGTTGTACTGGGGGTTGATTGCGTTGAAACAACTGAAGATGTCGGCAATGGGAGTTTCTTCAAATCAGGCCCGGGCCTTTCTTCAAAACTCGGGGCAAACATGGATGGTGGGCTGAAATTTCTCAGTGCAGTGTCGGAAAGCAGACAGAAAATCAATCCTAGCTTCATAGGTAATGCTCTTTTGCAATCATCATTGCCAAAAAGCATTTCTAAAGCTCTTTATTCAGATAACAGCCAGTCTTCATGTGAAGAATCAAGAGGAGGTGAGATGAAAACTGTAAAGACTGAGAACACAGCAGAGGTCACCTCTGTGCAATATATAAAATCAGAGGATCTGATGGATGAATTCAATAATGATGATAGTGCTGATTACATTCCTCCTTATGAGAGAAAGCTTTTAAAAAAGCCCCAGACCTCCTCAATAACAAGCCATAGGGCTCCCAGTAGTAACTTTATTTCTAAGGAGCCAAGCGAAAAAAATAATCAAGACTGTGAGCTACCCAGTGGCCTAGAGCATGAAAAAAGTGGATCAAGTATTTTACTTCCCAGAAAAAGAGGGAGAAAACGGCGCTGGGACAAAGCTCTAGGCCTTGCAGCAAATTTGAAGACTTGTCAGTTTTGTAATAAGCATTTTGAAAGTGTGAAAAATTGTACCAAACATATGAAATTAGGTGAATGCATTTCAGCTTTGTTTTGTTATATTTGTTCGAAACCTTTTATCAGTGAAGAAGAATTGGAAAAACATATCCTGTCTCATGGAAGTTCACCCAAGACATCGTCCTTTTACTGCAATGATTGCCATCGCTCTTATCGCACAAAAGCAGGTTACATGAAGCATTTCCGCATGGGTACTTGTGCAAAACGAGATGAATTTGAAGATGGGGAAACAGGTGATTTTGCATGTGAGCTATGCACATCTCGATTTAGCACTGTTGACTATCTTAAACTCCATTGTTACAAAGTCCATGAAAATCCCAAAGACCTCCACCATTGTCCAGACTGTGGTAAGAAATTTCATAGTTTCCTAGGATTTCAAAGACATAGATATGGGCGACCCTGCACTGAACCATTGAAATGTCTTGTTTGTGGCAAAACTTACAAGGCAAAAGAAAGTTTCAAAATTCATATGAAGCACCATAAATCTGAAATATCTGGGATCACGTTTGATTGTGAGACATGTGGTCGAAGTTACATGACCCAAACCGCTTTAACCAAGCATAAACTCTCACACACTGGAGTGAAACCATACAAATGTGAAACCTGTGGCAAGGAATTTGCCATGCGTTATCAAGTAAAAGATCATGCAAGAATGCATACAGGTGAAAGGCCCTATCTTTGTGGTTTGTGCGGCAGTGCTTTCAGTAACAAAGGTCATCTGAGTAGACACATAAGATCACATGAAAATGGTACATTACTCCGTCGGGGAAGGCCAAAGAAGGTTCGTGATTCAGAGGAAAATTCATCAAGGGACACAAATCTCAAGCTTATTGACGTTGGTCAGTCACTTCAGACCATTGACGGTCAAACCATTCAGGTTGTGGATAGCCAAATGTTTGACTCGTCCGGCAATAACGCTCCCATGATCATCCAGGCAGACAACAATACAATCATTATAGCAGAGGGCTGGCCAGCTGCTAACACTAATAGTGTACCCATGACTCAACCTGTTACCAGTTTGCCCAGTTCAAGTTCAAATGACTAATAATGTTGTTGTTATTATGATTATTAGTAGTAGTAGTACTGGTAATTATCTTTATTTTATAATATTGTGAGCATCTTCTCGTGCGTTTTATTTCATTACATTAATCTATCAACTATGTACCTTCGGATTATATATTTAATGTATGTATTTAGTAAGATCTTCCTTCTTTGTTCTCATCTGTTGCTGTTCTTTTATCAGGATTAATATGTTAATAATCTGAGGGCTGATGGTGCAATGGTGTACACGTGATATTTTAAGAGATCTGAAAATGAAACTTCTGAGTCAAGTTATCATAGAAACTAAGATATATTATATATGTAATATATATGTTACATGTAGTAGTATATGAATGATTTCAAAATTTACTCCCTACTGATTTTTCTTAAAAACTTGAGCATTCTAAGAGGTGGTACTGGTACCATGAAAATATAAACTTTTTTCTCTCTTTAACAGACTGTTGCTTGTTTGATTTGAAGAACCTGTAACCTGTGGTTTGTTTGTTTTTTGTTTTTGTCTTTTTGTTTATCTTTTGTTGTTTGTTTATTGTGAATGATAAACATGATCTGATGTAAAATAACTTTCTACTTTCATTATTTAATTAATAATAATAAAAAATATTAAAATCAAAATGTTACTCCATAATGGATGTGATCACTTTTCACTCTCATTTTTTACTCTCATATCACAATATTAGATACAAACTAAGAATAAGTCAAAACAAGATGTTATTGTTATCGGTATTGTTGTTACATGTTATCATGAGCCATACTGAAACTGAAACCCTTTTTCACCAAGTCCAACACAGAGACTAAAGAATTTGCAATTTCGTTTGTACCAATGAAAGTTACATCATATTAAACACACAAACTTGGATATAACAATAGCAATTGACATCAAGTCATTGTTTTATGAATTCTTCCAACAAAGGGAATTTTAAAGATATCATCGTCATTGCCAGTCATCCTTGTCAGGATATAGGTTACAAGCAAAGATTGTTCGCCTTTCCTTACCTTTTGCCAGCTCCTTCCAGGACATAATACTGCTTTCTAGATCCTTTTCAATGAATCAATGCCTGTTCTCAGAGTTTCTTGTGGCTTTTCCTGTTTGTTTCCTTGCACCCTGTGAATCACATTTGGAGAGCGGTTTTTGCAATGCTGGTTTTTCCTTTTTCTACTATACAAAATATCATTTCTGATTTTTTATTCTTAGTAGTTCATCTGATTCTCAAAATGATCCTTCCCACTGCAGGTTTTGAACATGTATGTATTCCATGTTTCCTTCATTAAAGTAGAGAGAGACTGATTCTACCTTAGAATGTAAATTTTACAGTTTCGACAGACACTGTCTGTTTTTCCAAATTTTACTCCTCTTTTGAAGTTGAAGGCCGCTCTCGTCTATCGAATTCTTGTTTTAATGTCTGCTTCTACTTCTATGCTGGTCATGCTTGTAAGGTGCATTGTAAA
The DNA here is from genome assembly GCA_039654525.1 of Melibe bucephala. NCBI lineage: Eukaryota > Metazoa > Mollusca > Gastropoda > Nudibranchia > Dendronotidae > Melibe > Melibe bucephala. Next base: position 10,451 of record JBCJKE010152039.1, read on the forward strand.
TAATACATACTACATGACGTATTACTATTACTTTAACTTTAATGCGCTCTCACTCTCTCTCTCTCTCTCTCTCTCTCTCTCTCTCTCTCTCTCTCTCTCTCTCTCTCTCTCTCTCTCTCTCTC
>JBCJKE010152261.1:422-10568 GCA_039654525.1 Melibe bucephala
TTGATTTGGGGTCTGTTGGGAGGGAAGCGAAACCCCCCCCCCCCCCCCAAAAAAAAAAACAAAAAGGCAAAGCTAAGCTGGGAGAGGGTGCAGTTCAAACTACAGAGGAAAGAAAACGGTAATACTACTAAGTAGTACAATAGTAGTATAAAAGTCGAGTCCAATCCAGAGCACATGCCACCTTCAACTTCAACGTTGTGGGCATTGAAAATGCATACTCAAATTTCCTTCCTGAAAAAAAAAAAAATTCTGACCTAGGAAATTGAAATGGGTAGCCCTCTTAGTTTTACTCTCAATCCCATTAATCATTAAGGAAATTACATGATTCAACCTGTGATCGAAGAGGGCCAAGAAAGAATTTTATAGTAGTGGTAGATGTATAAATTTAAATGAAAAATGCACCATAGTTGACGATTAATAATTATAATTCTTTTCTTTTTTGTTTTTTTAACTGTAAGAGGGAAGGAAGAGAAGTGGGAGAGGAGGCAAAAAAAAACAAAAAAACAGGGAAGAGAGAGGGTGTTGAGTGAGACAGAGGGAAAGGTGATCTTCACCAAAAAGGAAGGGTTTGTCTCTATTTTGACTTTTTCAAATATCATTTGTTTCTAAAAATTCAAAACCCCAAAACTGGCTCAGTATTATGAATTTATGAGCCTTTACTATTATAGTTCATTTTTCTTCTGTTAACGAGCTTTTTAAAGGCAGATGAAAGAAACGGAGAAAAATGCTGTGACGTTCGATGACAAACGTCGCAAGAAACAAGAGGTTTAACTAACGGTAATGTCAGATTTATAATTAGGCCTTCTGCAACAATGTTGATGATCTAGTGGCAATGGCATTTAGTATTGCTATATCTGGGCTAGTATTCTAAGAGGAATATGGACGCCCTAACAGTACCAGAACCCATCCCTAACCTTTGCCTCCTCTACTTGAATTAATTAAGAGTAATGGATCGGTTATTAAGTCTGAGGTACAAGAGGTTGTAGGAGTGAATGAACACCAAAGGGTTTTTCAGTAGGAATTGAATTTTGCCAGAGTGGTAGACAATATGGACTGTTTTATTTTATTTAAACCACTAAGGGTTCCTTTTTACAAGCGCATAGGCAAATGAGACATTTTATATTATGAAGTCCATCTCAAGTGGTCTAGGTACTCCTTTGTCCAAACCACCACCAGAAAAGATGAAAAAAAAACCCCCAAAAAACACAAACCAAAAAACCTGAAAAGACTTGGGCAAATTCTAGCCTGCAAGGCCAGGAAAGAACATGGGACCTATGGTTGGGTGATCAAGTGCCCTAGCCACTGAACTATCTGCGCTTTTAAATAATATCAATTACCATAAAGTAGGATGAAAAACAACCAAAACTCCATAATTCTGCGCTTCTTCTAGACCACTACACATTTACTGCCTGATTCCCCTCAGGGAATGAGGCATAACATGATGTTATAAATACAATGAAGATGGGCACACACCACTACTAAAATTAGAGGTCTGAGTCGAAGACCTCATCCTAACACTAATAATACAATACCAAAGTGTAATTTATCAATTTCAAATTCCACTGGGCACCCTGCTCAAATAATTCATTTTCTTTACAGTTTACAGAACAGCATTTTATTATAAACAATAACAATAATAATACAATCGATTTATATAGCGCTGATGCTTCCACCGAGAGGTGCTCAGTAGGTTCTCAAATGAAAAAACTGGTCAACAGTTCTTTGCAAACTCAACTAAAGGAAAAACAATTCTTCAAGTCAGGCATATTTAGGATGGATTATGGCTATTATTAATTAAAGGGAGTCTGAAGAAATTGTCAATGGTAAGCAACATCTACAATTTATTTTCAACTTTTCTTTTCATTAACCTACATAAATAGGCTGAATAGTTTTTTTTTAAATACTATTCACAAAGCCATGAATTATAAAATGTAACAGGTCTAACATTAGGTCAAAATGCATGAAGCAAAATGTTTTAAGGAAGAAGTCAATCTAATGACATTGTATTTACCTGCCACTTAACAATTTACAAAATTTGTGTTAGTCCTTGTTATACAGCAAAAATATGGGAAAGTCAACCCCTCTAGCAAATGTAAATCAAGTGACAAAAAGACAGCAAACAAAGCAACAGGAAATTAACACACAATCCAAACACAGAAAAACAAAAACAAACACAACAAAACAAAAAACCAAAATCCCACATACACACAACAAAACAACCAACAAGAACAAGGAAGGTGGGACATCTCATCTTCTTGCCAAGGCTGATACAGCCTAAAAATCTTTGCAAAAGAAAGAAATCACCCGATCCTGAGTGTAGATTCATGAAAACAAAGCAGCTTTATAAACACACCGACTATCCTAAAAATATTATGCACATCCTACTTTACCAGTCACACAATAACCAATGCTGTATACGTTTTCTTTCTCTTTTCTTTAAACAATATAATCCAATAGAGCACCAAACATAACAATCTTCAGGAAGACACATCCATCAGCATGAGTTGAAACGACAATTTAAAGAACATACACTGATACTATAACACAGAATGTGTCATTGTTTGAGGAAGGCTCAACACAGGTAGCATGCTGCATCTATTTGTGCTAAATTGTTACAGGTACAGCAATTCATTATTACACATTGGATAACAAAATTGCCCCACACCTGAGAAGAGAGGGACTTGTATGGGAAAACAGGACAAGGGATTATGTGTAACAATCTATGAATAAAAACCACGGCATATAACAAGATGTTTGGTACACAAAGACAAAAACTGCATGTAATAAGACAAAAACAATAAATGAAACACAAATCCAAAGATAACACGTATAAAGACAATCACATGATGGAAATGAAAAAACATATACAAGGACAGAAATAAAGACTATGTATAAAAGAATATGAAGGAAAACCCAAATGAGAACAACAGAACAGACAGCAATGATATGCATGTAAGAAAAACATGAATAGGGCAACAAAAGAGAAATTGACAAAATGAGGGATGTTTGAAAGAAATAACACTTAACTACGCTATCAATCAGAAATACAACCTAAGGTAAACATTACCAACACCGTATACATGCAAAGTCTATATATATACATTTATATATGCAGCGCGATGCTTGCATGAAAACAAAGTTAAAGATCACGTGATGAGAAAATATTTAAATGACAAAAACAAAGACTCTACAACAGGCTTTCCAGCACAGAATATATATACTGATAGCTGTCTTGAGATTTGTGTCATCCACTCTGAGATCCTATGGAACACTTCAATTAATTCATTTTGGACATGGTGTCACTAAAAGAATTTTACCTTATTTCTAGTTTATCAAAATCTTTTAAATTTATCACTTTACATGATGATCAACTGTTTTATCCAAGACATGATTTGCATGCATTCCATGTACAGAATACTGGGAAGCACTGATACTCTGATACATAAAATAGTCGGAAAACTTGCCCTACGTTTTAAGAGATCCACATGTGAAAAAGGAGGCACATTCTGAGTGATTAGATGCATGTATTAAACAGAAACTAACAGAGTAACATTGTTTTATACAATCATATATGAAAACAAGTATCAAAAGACAGGAACAAAGACAAAAAAAGTATGGAAAACAAGCAGCCAATAACAGAATGAGTTTGGGAAAAAAAAAAACCAAACAAGTCAATCAACAATCTATTTATAATCAAAGTATATTTGAAGAAAACAACAATATTACAATAAACACATTTATGAAAATACATTTTCAAGCAATGAGAATCATGAATACAAAAACATGACGCATTCGTATCTATACAACTGGAGAATCCAACACTATGTGGCATCTGATTTAGGGGACTGAACAACGAAATTGCCTGGCATTACGTAGTCACCAATCATAAATTGGTTGCTGACTGGATAATGGGTTGTCCCACCTGTAATGACGTTCTGCAAGGGAATGAAAATCAAACAAAAACAAAACAAAATTAAAATGTCCTTGAAGAATTTGATGATAAAAATACATATTTCAAAAGAAACCTAGCTGACATTGCACCCCCTGTTGCAATATAGAGTACTGGCTGCGAGAAGTAAAATTTAAAATGACTTCCTATACTTCTTACTTTAGTCTAATAATCATGCCGTATCCTGAACATTTAGTAAAACAGAACAAGTTGTGGGTGATTTAATATTTCACTGACAGTGACAGTGCAAGCCATCAATTTGGTTAACTAGCCTTTAGATAGAAATTTCATTGCGTGGATATACAACTACAACACTGACATCCCAAAGTGGCCAAAGGAGTGGATTTTTTCCCTCTTAAAGAAATAAAATAAAAGGCCATTGTTATGATACCTGAGATTGAGAAAAGCTGATAGGGCTGATGCCCGCGCCAATGGAGGTACGATGTGCATTAGCATTGGAAGAGAGGGAACCCACACTTGGAATACTACCCGGATTTATAGGCGCTGCTTGCGCTGTAAAACCAAACAAGGACAGAATAGCCTCAGTTACCAATTATATATGCAATCTAAGACCAGTCAAAACAAATGATGCCATTGTCTTATTAAAAATGTGTGTTAAGATAATAATGCCATTTAAATACATTTACTGCAAATCTTCATGCACTGTCAAGAGTTAAGAACTCACCTTAAAGAAATCTAAAGGCTATAATATATATTTATTATCTTGCTCAGGGCAAAACATGGCATCCTTTTTTCACCCTCAAAAGAGTGATAGCTGCTAGCTATTTTCAAATTTTCCACAGCTGCCAGTAGATAGCAAAGCCAGTAATGATCTAATGTAACATAAACAGTTGAATCTACATAAAGAGTAAATGTGATGTTCGCACACACCTCTTAGAAGAAGAAGAAAAGGGAGAAGGTGGAGGAGGAGCAGCAGCAGTAGAAGCACACATGAAATGGTACAGAAATCGAGGCAAAATCTCGGCTTGCACTACCCGATGTAAGATATTCATAAAAATAAGTTTTCACTGGAGAGTATATTTTGGTACAAAACTGAAGCTTATTACAGCCATTGCACATATATGTAATCTTTCCCTATGATTAACAATATGCCAAAGATTGCACCAGTATGACAAATGAACTATAACTTTAAACTGATTGAACCAGTGCAATTATGGTAGTCAATGGACTTCTTGAGCTAACAGCTGAACCTCATACGGTTATATGCAAGACCCTATTGGTAATTGCTATAAACAATGTCGACCAATCCACCCCCCCCACCCCCCCCCCAATAAACACAAACAAAAAACAACAAACAGCAATACAAAAAAAAACAAACAACAAACCAACTCTTCCTTTAACCAAAATATTTACAGCCCTTCTTTTCTACACATCAGTGTCCGCGTAGCCTTACTTGCAAGGTCCAAACATATCAATGTCCTATGTTTTAATCCTACACATAAAATAAGACATCGCAACACAAGAGTTCCTACTCCTCAAAATATCATAAGCAAAAGATGAAACTACTCACACATTGCTATCAGGTTGCCCTGAGTGATTCCTTGCTGTGGTTGCTGTTGGACAGCTTGAGGTTGCTGCTGTATTAGCACCTGGCCTACATCCACAATGCCATTGATAAAGCCATTCACATAGGTTTGTTGCTGCTGTACAGCTGTCAAATACATCACAAAACAACAAACATCATCAATTGGCTGCTATTGTGAAGCACTGCTCACATTATATCAATTAACAATTAATTTGACACACCTTACAATTTTGAAATGATAAAACAAACATACATCCATTAATTAGCAAGAAATGTAAATGAGGGTAAACTTTTAAAATGGATACTAAACTGTGCTGCAATGCAGTCTTGTTCTCTCACACAGCAAAACAAAAACAAACAAACAAAAAAAAAAAAAGCCCCAAGCCCTCTTTAATAATTCTTAGCTGTAACATAAATGCAATTCAAACAGAAAAGGCAGAATGAAGATAAAATACATGATGAACATATGTATAGGAGTGCGAAAGCATCATTCAGCAGTATGAGCAACCATGAAATTCAGAGAAAATAAAAGATGGTCCTAATTTATCAACAAAAGACATAACACTGCAACTGTGTGATCTCATTTTTCTCATTTACATTTCAAAAATCCAGGGCTAAAAATGTAAAAGAATAGCAATCAAACAGCAGCTTTGTCTCGTGTAATCTTAGACCTGGTATACACTTGGCCCTTAGCTGTGAGGTTTCAGGCTCGAATGCATGAAACTAAAATCATTTCCCTCAACTATTGATAGACCTTCTAAAAAGCCATATGCTTCCAATTCTGGGACAGAGTGAGAAAATTGCTATATACAAAATATGGAAGAGATAAAGGCTGCTGCATAATAGGAATTGAGAGGCAGCTAAAGAATTGAATACATTTAACAATGCCTGTTCAATTTGCTTCCCAGTAGTGTTTCAGTTGTTCAGTATTTTCATATTGTGTTGAACAACCTCCTGAACATTTCAACTCAGAATTTTCAAACCGTTTGAACAAATTCTTTCCTATTTACACATAAAGAAATGGCTGTGCTTATTCCTAACCGGTGTTGGTACTAACAGCCTGTACTGATAGTGATACTGCGGGTAGGCCTAATAATAGTATGATGGCCCAAAACACCGGTTGGGAATAGACACTTCGTAAAGAAATATGAGCAGTTAACTAGATACTTGATGAAAACAGGTTGGAACTGTTTATTTGAGCTGTGCACGGTAAGTTCTTTGATTTTCAAATGGCACTATATCTAAAGCTGGATTATAACATACACATTGTAAGTGTGTGACCCTGGAGATCGCAGGTGTAGCCAGAGATTTAACTCACACAGTAGTTAGCGATCACCAGAGAAAAGCAAAGACAAAAAACAAAACCTACCATCACCAGAAGCCAAAAGGTTATTCCAATAGCTGTCAGTAGCAGACTGTTGGTTGGAACCTGGTGGGACTGCTGGTGCTGTCCCAGTGTAGCGGAAGAATGGGTTCTTCAAATCAAGACAATTCACTGACTTGCTGGTAGTACCAGGAATGTTCAGCTCAATATCAACATCATAACTTTGTCTGTAGAAAAAATGTTATATATATATATTATGATTACAAAATCTTTCATTTCAGCTGCATTTTATTACATGAACATATACAATCCAATGTACAGGGTCTCGAATCCCTTATGATAATTATCATCCCGAAAAAATTTGCCTTGATTATATTATATTTGTGAGGATTTGTTGAATGTAGAAATGTTTTACCTTGTATTGCAACTAAGCTTGACTCTTCCTATCAAAGTTTGACCTTGTTTTACAAGAACTGGAGTTTGAACCAGGCATCTGACTTGGTACCAGTGAGTGAGTGGCTCCGTAGGAGCTGTACTCAACCACACAGAGTAACTGAAACATCAATACATCAAACATGTGTTACACTTCGGAAGAGAGGGGGGAAAACGTGCTTCTATTATATCTAACTACCTTCCCAGAGGAAGAAAGAAGAAAGAAAGAATACAATATTAATTGGATACAAAAAACTCAATGATTGAACATATCAGATTCTAGGGACTGTTTAAAAAGGAAGATGACAGAAGGATACAACATGAATGAAAAGACGTAGAATTTTTCAATACTAAGTCAGACTTGCTAATGACAAGAGCGGAGAGAAAATGAAAAGGCCTGCTTTTGTAAATTGGATAATTCTATGATATATGCTGCTAGAAAATACAGAAAATTTCAAATGATAAAAGAGACTGGACTAGAACTTGCTGCTCATTAAAAACCTAAAATGAAATAAAAGAGCAGACATACTCAGATCCCAGAAATCCACAGTCGAACCAAAAGGCTAGCCCATGGACCATTCCAGATTGCATCATGGTGAAGGTAAGAGGGATGTCCATGACATGCAAATCAGTTTCATCTGCTGACTGGAAATCAATCACATACTTGTTGGACTTGGCAAGGCAAATGCGCACATCAAACGTATCCTGTGAAAGTGATAAATAGAAGCAAATAAATGAAAATTAGGACTTGAAAATCAAATGCAAGAACATATTATGATGAATTCCATGGGAGTCATCCAAATCTGTGTATACTAACAGTAAATAAGAAGTGCATGTGAAACGATAGGCCAACCTATAATATACAAAATTTCATCCCATACTCTTTCTAAAATTGTCATCTTGACTTGGGAACATTGTATGATATAGATGTCTAGCTCTGACACATTAGATATTGGTACAATCCTCAATGGAACCATACCCCCCCCCCCCCCCCCCCTTCAATTTTCTATACTTAGTACTTCCCCATGTTTAATCATCCTCAATGTAGTCTTTTGAAATTGTCACAATCTAACATATCAGACGTAATGCTTTGAGGTACAGTTCACTCCATTGCCTCAAACATGACTATATTTCAATGAGATGTTAGTGTCGAGGTATACTTTGTCCATAATTTATAATCCCAATTCTCTATGTTTGTTTGTTTTTGTTGTTGTTGTTTTTTGGTGTGTGTGTGTGGGGGGTTATTTTTTTGTTTTTTTTTACAATCACACAAGAGACGATATTGATTTAGCTTACTTCTGCTATCCATTTAACCCCATAGCTAGTCAAGATGTATGATTCATGCAAACTCATTCAAAAAGTTCTGGTTTTAAGGAGTATAATGGCAATGTGAGGAAGAATGCTATAGTCCCAGGTTCAATTTAAGTGGAACCATAATTTTTCCTTAAAAAAAAAATAAAATAAAAAAAATCACTTCCACCTGTGTTTTGTAATTGTAAATTTTCGAGACCTAGGCAGGCTGTGACCCAACCAGCCTGTATTGACCAAACAATGCAGAAATGTAATGGTACCCAATCCTCCACCAATGGCCTTATGATAAAAATAGTCTATCACTATCTGTCATATAGCCAGCCATTAGCTGGAAAGTTCTGAGATCGTCACTTAGTAAAACACAAACTATGCACCAGTAGACTTGAACGCCTTCATACATCCAAGGGGTTAGCTTATGGGAGTGAAGAGGTGTTGACAAAAATGCAATGGAACCTCATAAGATCTGACTGCACGATTCTAAGAGTTAATTTGTTCGTCATGGGACCAGAACGAGGATTTAATATTTGTTCTTCTAAAACGAATACTACAAATTAAAAGGATCACCTAAAGTTTTGATATGAGAGAATAATGGAGTTAGGAAGTGAGGGAGGTAGAGACAGTGATTATGATTAAGAGAGGCACACTCAAAAACCACAAAAACTTACAACAATGGGCTGCTTAAAATATTCTGATACAGCTGCATTCCGTAATGAAGTCAAATTTACACCATGAAAAGACTCTTGATACCTGAAATAATAATTGTAATAATAATTCATAAACTTCATAGTCCCATAGACGCCAGCCACGTCTAGCCTTAAACTGTATGCAACAATCCTAATTCTTCAGTTTTTCTTCATAAAAGATAGTAAATTTATGAAGAAATAGTTGAAATTCTAGTAAAATTGAGAATATTGATTTTTTTTCTTTGTAGCTATAACAGTGTTTAATACTATGTTCCTGAAGACAGGGTGTCATATTTATGTCTCAATCCACCATACTAACACATCTTTGAGCACAAAGCCAAGAAGCATTCATGAGAAAATTTTGATGCAATTTGAGGTATTTTAGGAGCTTTTTAAAAAATTGAGATTTTTCATTCCATTGTGACACAGACACAAGCACTCAAAAAAAAAAAAAGGAGTAGTAAAAAAGAAGCAATGATTTAAGTTATTTTTTTGCGCTTTGAGCTTGATTTTAATTGAGATAGAGCACTATACAAAAGACAAACATTCATTATTGAGAAAAAATTATAACACAACACCCTAGATATAGACATTAAATTAAATGTAAATATCAATCTATGCTCTATTTTGCCTTAAATTACTTGAAAATTCTTGGGTGTTTGAAGAAGTGATGGCAAAAGTGGTGGTATAATGATTATGGCAACTGCTGTTGTGATAACAATGGTTATGCTGGTCGTAGGCCAATAGAAAAGGTGGTAGTAGGCACTCTAAACCCAAAATAAAATTAACACATTAGGAACAAACAAACATTACAAGTGGATAGTGCTTGTTATTCTGATTAAAATGGTACCAAAATCATCTGGATAGGTTGATTATTAAGGAAGTTATGGCAGTTTCAAAT
>JBCJKE010152372.1:0-10566 GCA_039654525.1 Melibe bucephala
TCTCTCTCTCTCTCTCTCTCTCTCTCTCTCTCTCTCTCTCCCTCCCTCCCTCTCCCTCCCTCTCATTTCTTTTTTTTTTTTAAGTGAATTTCAAGCCAAAGAGATAACATTTTTACATCAAACAGCTTGAGTTAAAATGTTTTTTGCTTTAAAAGCTTACACATACAGTTTACAGACACCCTAGTTAAAGTTAAATCTATCTTTGTTGCTGCTCACTTAGGTTTGAATTTCCACGAACATTTTCCCATGATCAGAATGTTCACACCATATTCAATCATGCCATGCCCGTTCATACTCATATTCATATTTAAATTGACCCCTTGAATGTTTGAACGTATGATGCATGTCATACTTTGCAACTGGAAATTTCAATTACCATTGAAGTTTTAAAATCTTTTCTTAAAATCACCTCGTTGAAAAAAAAAAAGATGATGGTAAAAGGGACAAATGTTTCTCATTTCAGATTAATTATATATATATATATTTTTTTTTTTTTTTTTTTTCCTGTTGGGGTTTTTTCAAGGTTGGCATCAGTAGTTTAAGCGCTTAAACTACAAAATAGGGCTTCTCATGTCACATCATCAAATGTGAGGATACTCTGTATGTGTATGGAAAAACAAAATTGCGGCAGTAATAGGCATGTGTGAAATGAGGTCTTCATTACTGCGCAGGCCTGTCTGGGTTTTTTTTTATATTTCATTTCACTTATATTTACTCTTTTCATTGAGATACTTAGCTCCACAGTCAAATTTCTTTAATTTTGCCTTTCTTAGTGTCATAAGATATAGATAATTATATGGTGGTATATAATCTAATATTTCTTGTTTGTTTATTTTCTGTCACAGCTGATGGGTCCAAATTCTTTGATGTTTGTCAGAAACATGATAGCAAAACTGGAAACGCAACAAGTAAACATTTTGCGCTTCGTTGCCTCAACTGAAATTCTTCTCATGCCTGCTATTGTCATCCTAATTTTCAGGTCAGTTGAGCTTCAGTTCTCTCTTTTAGATTTTATTGTTAACACATATCCTGCATACTCTTCTCCATTTTTATTTATATGTTTGATGTGTGCTGCCAGAATTTTCCTCTTATTCATTAAAAACACAATGATAATGAGAATTCATAGCTTTTAGATAATAAAATAAGTAAGTAAGCGGCCTCGCTGTTGCTGAATGACTCCTGTCCTAAACTGTGATCATCATGCTAATGCACAACTCAACATTTAAAATTTATTCCGATTGGAGATTTGCCTTATTGTTTCTCTCCAGGCATCTCTATTTTGTGCAAGTGTTTTAATGTCTGGAAGTCTTTTATCAATTTAGAGTCATTTGCATGTTTAACTGTTGCTCACTCTTTATTTTTTTCAATTGCAGTGGTAAAAGCAGTTTCATCCTTCCATTTGTTTACTACCGATTCTTATGCCTAAGATATACATCCAGGAGAAATCCATACAGTCGGTGAGTCTGATAGTCTAAATTTGAATATTAATAGAAATATGTTAGTCACTGTTATCAGCTCATTGGGTTAGAGCCATTGGCACTCATCCCAAATTCAAGCAATGTTGAGCTTTACATGGTCACTCAAAGGCTGGGTGATGAAAGCTTGGTCTGGGAATAAGGTTTGAGATATATTGAAAAGTTTAGAGACCTGATTTTGATAATCTTGATAAATACCTGCATAGGAACATTTTATATTTAGCAAAGTTTAAAAAAAAAGTATATATATATATAATATATTTGTGCGTGTGTATATGTTCGTGTGTGTGTGTGTAAAATGTGCTATAATTATGAGAATGTAGATCTAAATTCACATTGCCATCTTTTTTTTTTTTCACTAAGCATCTTTTGAGTGACTTAATTTTAATGATCAGATCTTATTGATTTTAAGCATATCAGATTGCGGATCAATAGTTGAAAGCAACAGAAGTATCATGAAAATAATGTGGCGGTGAAAAGTATGGAGGATGGTAACAGTTGAAACCTCAATTGCTTGCAAACAATTTTAAAAAGTAATTTTGTTGATTTCTAACCCTAAAGCAGGTTATCCTTACTAAAGTTGATGGGTCTAGGTTCATGGATTTATGACTTTTGGAATTTTGGAGGACCAGCTTAACATTTTAGGCGGTTAAAAGAAATTCGCTGAACTTTGAATGATGATATCAACAGAAAAAAATGCTTGAAGGAATGCCTCATACTCTGATTTGATGCATACTTCTCAATCACACTTCTAATCTTGTGATTCAAATAGGATAGATCTAGATCAACTTTTAACCTAGTTTTTATGGAAATTTGACTTACAGTACTCAGGGAACTAAGCAATTCCTAATCCCTAGACACAATTGCAATATTCCTGTCTTAAAATGTTTACACAGAAAGGATGTGTCCTTTCACAGAAACGGTCAGTTAAAGATGAAACCAAAACATTGCTATGATTTTGCCTTTGAAGAAATAAAGAAGTTAACATCTTGGAGAGAAAGTACCTTCAGCTTTCCATAAGAATAATATATGCAGAGTGTTTCCAAAGAAGTCCTGTTGAATAGCATGTATGAGTGTGAATAGTAATTTTCAGTCTTTGTGGACAATTTATCTTGATTATCTACCTGATGTGTAAGAATAATATTTGGCTTCTCTTAAAATTTCACACTAATGACAGCATAAAGTTAAATTGGTTTCCTTTGATATTTAGATACCATGCACAGCAGGCAGAGAAGGGTTAGTTTAACTGACTTGTAATGACACATTGAGGCTGGCTCTAGCAATTTACTGATGTTGACCAGTGTCCAATTCCTTTTGCTTGTCAGAATTGGCAGATGTAGTGTTGTGAGCTAAAAGGTGATTGTGTTTATCCTCATATTGTCTTTCCACTGTATGTCTATGAATCTGAAGTCCATCTTGTCAGTTCTTCATTCCTTGCATATGTTGAGTCTGGGTGCACCATACCATTTCTTGTCATTGTCATGTAAAGACTCAATCCTCATTATGACACGCTTAATGACTTACAGTTCAGGAATAGGAATGGTGATAACATACAACCTTGTGTCACTCGTTTTAACTGGTAATGAATTGGTCAAAGTTCCATTGCATACTAGCTTACAATTTGTATTCTCATCAAGTGTCTTGATTGTGAGATTCACCAGTTCTTTTCAGTGTCATGTCTTGGTGACAGACTATCTTTGAGAAAACTACATTCATTGCTTTATTATAATTGACAGTGTATAGTCTGTTCATGATCTTTTTGACTTAAATCATGTCGGTTCTTTTCTAGGCCCTGTTTCTACATTATTCTTCACCCTTTCCACCAGAATCCCTTTCAGCACTCCACTGGTTGGGGAAGGAAGTTATCAAATGTTGCTGCTGCCAGTTTTTGCGCTAGAATTAGTAGCGTCATCCATTATGACACGCCCTTTCTAAATCTCTACAGGGTGTTTTACATGTATGTCCACCCCCACCCTCCTTTTTGTCTTTGTTTTTTAACAATATGATGTATTTTATTCTACTATTAACCCTTTACTTTAATAGGATCATCTTTGGCGAATTCCGCATAGCCGCAGAGTATTTGTGTTCAAAGCCTCAATGCCCCAACATTGTGAGAACATTTTGCTTCAAAGCCATTCAGTTCATCACTCGCCTGGCACCCCACCCGGAGGCACGCTGAACAGGACAAGAGTCGAATTCTTTGTATCAAAACTATTTTTCCATCATGTGTATGTCATCGCTTGTGTCTCTTTTGAATTTTTTTTTTTATATAGATATATATGTCTATGAATGATCATGCATTTTGTTTTGTTTTTCTTCCTTTTTTTTGTGTGTGTTTATGAGTGATCGTGCATTTTATTTTGCTTAGTTTTTTCTTCTTTTTAAGGCAGAATCTGAAACCATTTGTAGAGAGAATTTTATTTTACTTTTATTCAAAATATAGACTTGAAGGAAGTGATCATTTTTTGTCATAGTCATATAAATATATATATAAACTTTTGTATGAATAAATAATGATCATTTTTATAAAGTACCATAACATTAGCTCCATTGTATGAAAAGTTATACTCAAAAATAGATTACATTCTGTATGTAATTCTTGGGGTGAAATATTACTCTGTGCAAAGAACAAAAAAGAGAATTGAGCTTTTACACTTTCCTTTGGGTCTCTTCTCCGGCCTTCTCTATGTCTTAAGTCTTTGTCCCCATTTCCTCCATTTCTTGCTGTGCAATAGTGACCTCAGACACATTTTTGTCATAAAAATATTAGAAAGATAATGAAAGAAAATGGTAGTTTCTTGTATTAGATATTACATCATTGGTTTCATCTCAGATTTCTCATTTTATTATTGCATTTATCATCAAGCCAGGCTGGTTGCATTTGTTAAAGGCAGACAATTGGTGAACAACTTAAATTATATATTGGACTATCTAAACAATTTCAAATACAGTCGAAGCCAGGTTGTTGAACTAGCAATGTCCCTGTATAATCATACCGTTTAGGCGGTGTTCCAGTTAAATGGCATCAATGTGGAACAATCTTATAGTTAGGATAATTGATACCATACTGTACATGTATGTAAGTTCTACTAGATTATTAGATACTACGTATAACATATAACTTAAACTTAATTAATTCTACTTGGATTATGTGCTCTGTGAATAAATAATTTAGTCCAGATTATATAAGCCACAATGAATCCATTGTTACATGGGAATATATTTAGACAATGTATTGATATAATGGAAATTTGATATCTTTTACCAACATTGAAAAGTTACCACCTTAACGACAACCAGCGTCCCTTATACCAGTGTTCTTGTTCGCACTCCTTCACGCCTGTTCCTACACAAAAACATTGCTCAATGTAATGTAAGTTAAAGTCTCCTACCATCTTATCTCTCTCTCTCTCTCTCTCTCTCTCTCTCCCTCCCTCTCTCTCTCTCCCTCCCTCCCTCCCTCTCTCTCTCTCCTCCTCCTCCTCCCTCCCATTCTCTCCCTCTCTCTCTCTCTCTCCCCCTCTCTTTTTTTCAAATACAAGTGTCACAATTGAATCTAATTGAATATAAATGGTACAGTTGAGTCTACTCATAACAGCCATGGTTAAAACAGGAACTTGGGTGTAACAATGATGAACCGTATTTCTCACGTCAGATAGTTGGAAAACTTGCATGAACGGGGTGATGCAGTACAGTTTCAGCCATATGTATATCACAGTATATCCCTGTACAATATGGTGCTGTAAGCCTTGCCTATTCCCTTGTCATTGGTATAGCCAGGTGGTCGCATTCAACTTGTGATTTCATCCTCCAGCTAAGTATACCACCTGGCCAAACGTTGTTGTTGTCGACCATTTGGTGTGATAGACTTAACACGAGTTATCTCATTTATATGTCAATGCAGTAGGATACAATTGGCATCCCAACTCATTTACTGTACATTGAGTATACTGTATGAAGATTGCTCCCTGCATCTCCATTGGACAGCTGATTTTGATATACAACGAATGTTGCATTGAGAGGTTTTGCTCCACTTTTAGACAATATGGGGTTTTTAGTTTTATGGGGGTATTTTTTCATTCCAATTCAGCAGCGAGTATTCCAATTGACTGCTAGTACTATCATTTTTATTAGAAGGATTCTGTCCCAGCGGATTGATCCAATAAAGCGACGTTCCAACTATCAGCTTCAACTGTATTTGTCATTCTGGTGCAATTTTTATGGTTTCTCAATTTTGTTGTTTGACATTTGTACAATTTCATATTGATTATGGCTGCCGGACTGTGTTAGTGTTCATGACGGTAAACAGCGTTGTAACAGTAAGTAAGAGGAAAATAATAGTTCTTTATTTACCATGAGTGGAAGTAGGGAGGCATGTTCTTCTCTATCTATTGAACTGAAATGACTATCTATCTACATAATGTTGGGCAGGTTCATAGCCAGGCTTCAAAGTCACATATGAAGACCAACCCTGACATATATTTGTGATGATAGTTTGAATTCTCTTTCTTTGATGATCATAGTAGAAAGTTGCCCTTTAGCTGAGGGAAAGGCTTTTTTCTTCCTTCAATCTTGTTTTTGTTGAATTTTTTTTTTTTTTTTTTTTTTTATAATTTTGTTGTTGGGATTTTTGCATGGATGGGTGGGGGATTGGTTATTTGTTGTTGCTTTTTTGTTTTTTTTTAAGAGGGTTGAGGAGGGAGGTGAATTTTTACTGTCCTTATCAATGAGATGTATGTTCACAGTCAGAGATTAAATGCTTTGATGATTGGTTTCGTAAGAGATTTAATATCCAGCTTTTGGAAGAGATTTAGTATCAACCTTATCATGTATTACTTAAAGTTCACTCACCATTTACTATTCATCATCAAATCTTCTATCTGTCTGTTAGTAGTGTTAGGAAAAGTAAAGTGAATTATTGGAACGTGCCGAAGAGTTGTAGTATGAACATGATAAATGATCTCAGGTCACCATTATTCGTAGCATTTTCGTTTTGTTCATATTAATATTATTATTATCTCACTTTAATTTTTCTTGGTACTATTACATGTAGTACTATTGATTGTTAATATGTTAAGTGTCATTATTATAATATTATCCTTACCAAGATCTATTTATTTATATGAATGTAATAGAAACATTGTATATATATATATATATATATTTCCCTGTATGAGTATAAGTATAAGTATGAATCCTTGTAGTGAAATTACTTCTTTGAGTTTGGTGTTTTCCCTTTGAGTTTGGTGTTTTCCTTTTGAGTTTATGATTTAATAAAAAGTTCGAAGAATACTGGTATTATTTCCCTAAAGTTGGGGGGCGGGGGTATCAAGTTATGATTTAAAAGATGAGAGGAAACGCTTTGGTTTCTTTTTTTAACTATAATTATAATTGATTAAAAAATTTTTGACAAGTTATTCAGTTTAGGATTTTTATTATCTAGTTTTGATAAGTTCAGTCGCTTTCTTTAGTTTTACTTTAAGAGAAAAAAAGGAAGATGGGTTTGTGCCTGTTCATATTGTTGTCATTGTCATATATATAAATGGATTTGAATTACTTTTCCTCTGCATCTCTTCTCTCCCCCTTCCTCCTCATACTTGTATTCTTCATTTTTTCCCCCTGCTTTCTTCCTGTTTATTATCAGCCTTCTCTTTTTGTCCTACTAGTACTTTTACTTTTAGAAATAAGTAGATTATATAATAACATGTACATGGAAATGGAACGCAGTCTAATCAGATAATTTTATATTTTCCTTCTTTCTTCTGATGTACCATCATATATTATTATTTCTGTTCATGTTGAATGCTGTTGTTGTGCATTTTTCATACATACCACAACTGAGGCAGTCAAACAAATCCTTTGAAACTTATGTCACAGCTCAAGACAATGATTTAATCCTACAATCATGCCTCATTAATGGAATATGTGCTAGATATTGTGACCGTGCTGAAGGTCTAGAAATCACTAAAAATATAGAAGAAGAAGAGTAAAGCTGTAACCTTGATTGATCAAAAAAATATGTTGCCAGACCCAAACTAATTGTATTTACTTCATTGGTAATATATATTTCTGTTTCTAGGCCTAGAATTAGTAGAATATAATATAAAGTTATGGAGATGGAGATCTAAGACGCAGTGAAGGTATTTGATTATGGTTTAGAATTTCTGCTGAGACCTGCAGTTGTGTCACATGGTGTCACGTGGTGGAGAAAGTAATTTGAATAGTAAAAGTAAGAAGTTGAAATCCAATACACTTAAATTATTTCAGTAAATGTATTAATCCCAGAACAAATGTCTATTGCCTAGAGTAGGCTCTTCAAAATTCTCATACCAAATTGTCTTCAGTAGCATACTAGATCTATAGTTTCTGATTCCACCGACTTTGTTCAAATTTTGAGGGAGATTGAAACACATAGAATAGATGAATGTGTAAACGTGTTTTTGTGGAAGTACAAATTATCATTTTTAGCTTCAGAAGCAACATTATTTAATATTAAGTTGTGTAGCTCCCCACTTTACATAGTCATTGTCATACACATTATATTACAAGCTGTGTTGGACATTGTGTTGATGAAATGGTTCAGGCATGTTCATCTTTTTTGTTTAATGGTGAATGTGAGGATATTATCCAATACAGCCACAGATCTTTGATGAGTGATAGTGATGCATACAGGGTGATGATATTCGGAAATATGAAATAAATTTGAATTGAATTTGCCAGGTGAAAGCAGATATGGCCTGCTCTTTTTAATTCCCAGAGGGTTCCTTTACTTGTGCAAAGGCTAATGGAATTTTCTAGTTTATCATCTATCTCCAATGGGATTCAGCATTCATTTATCCTGCCTGCCAAAAGACTATGAGTGGGGAGACCCTTTCAGCTTAAAGTCAGAATGATCGGGAATCAAACCCAGGACCTTTTGCTTGATGGCCGAGTGAAGTGTAAGGACTAATTAAGGTCAATTTGACTCGTTGTACCCAAACAGCTGTTACATAAATTATACCATGAAATTTACGCAGCGGCACATATTGTTATACACACATACAGTGTATTTATGTATTTTAAGGCTTCTTGATTGGTGATTTGTTCTTGCTTTTGTATAATAATAAAAGTAAAAGCTGAAGTGACATGCATCCTCTTTACTCTTATACGGTACTTTTAATTTTATGTTTATTCCTATTACCATTATGTTTGATTTCCAAAGATTTTTCATTGTCATCAGTCTCTTTATATTTCATCCCATTTTTTTCTATGTTCATTTGATAATTTCTCTCATATTTTGTCCTGATTAAATATTCCGATATTAATTTTCATCATTGACAAAGATTTGCGTTTGTGTAATTTTCAGTGTATCTTTCAATAATGTGTTGTTGAATGTGTCTTTGTTTTTAAGACTGATTATTAATATTATTATCAGCCAGTTCCTTTTTGTTTTCTTGTTCCATCTGTGTATACTGTTTGGATTTGTTGAGTTTATAGTTTAATACATTGTATTAATTGTATTTCAACATCAGCGTCAGTGTAGAGGAGCTCACAAGTTTCTTTGTTGTTTGAGTTTAATTCCATGTCATTCACCTTTGCCATTTTTTAGATGTCTTTGGAAGTGGAATTAATTGTGATATTGATATCTGATCTATATTATATAATATAATATATATATATATATATATAATATACATATACATATATATATATATATATTATATATAATTGAATACAGCTAACTACATGTGTCATTTCTCCTCCTAAAGGGTTGGACCTTTAGCTGTGAAATTTTCGCTAAAAATCTCTTACTTTGTCAGGATCGAAAGTACACCTTGCAATTTTCCAATTAAAATCTGAAAAATTTACAAATCAATTTTTAATAATTTTGTTCCAGTCAATACATTGATCTCAAAGAGTGACCCATAAAGAGAAACGGAACAAAAGAATCAATTATCTGTTCGCACTTCCAGTTGGTATTTTTTAGTCGCAGGCATTATCTACTTTTACAACCGCGACCTCGGGGATATTTTTTTCTGTTAATAGACAAGCGATCAATTCAGAAAGTGAAAGTAGACTGAAAAATGGGTGTCGTCAGGCGTAGTTGTTAATTTATTTACATAATTGATGTGTCGATTTAATTATATAATCCCCCCCCTCCTTCCCTCTTTCTCTCTCTCCCCCTCCTTTTCTGTCGGCTAGGAATTGGCTGAATGTTTCTATTTGTAACCTGCCAGAGTCAGTGATTTGATTTCAAGAATCTAGATCTACATCTCGAATCTAGATCTAGATCTAGCATCATTCTAAAAATAAGATTTCACAGATAGATCTATACTATGGTGTTCTAGAGATCTAATCTAGATTGGGCCTTGATCAAGGTATTTTTGAAAATCTAGAAACCAGATCTGAAACTGAAATGAGAAAACTGAAGACAGTCTGCTAGATGTAAATTATACATTCTATCTAAGCCTAAGTTGATCTAAACTTGATCTATCTAAACACTCAAATAAAATGATGCTCCAAATTATACTTGAGCGAAACACAGAGGGGCTAAATCGGATTTAATTGCTTTGTACATGTATTGTTAGTGTTAGAATTTGAATCTGAGTTAACATGGTGTCCAGCCAGGTCGGATAAGTCGGATTTTGGTCGGATGGGCAAGGGGAGGTCGGATAAGTCGGATTCTCATCGAATCAGGAGCCTGGAGGTCGGATTTTGGTCGGCTGTCGCTAATTTGGGTCCGAGTTGGGCTCTATAAGACTAAAAATTACGCACACCGACTGACGTGTCACTAAACACGACGGAACACTATACATCATGTATACAGTGCTTCCAGTTCCAGTCTTCCGTAAATATGTGGATTTCCGCACCTATAAAAATGTCCGCACGTTTAGCATCTGACACTGACACCACAGGACGGTAAACGAAAAAAAATTCTACCATGCGTACAGAAAAAGTATCAAGCTCTGCAAAGAACAGCGCGAACAGGCTAGGCCAAGCTAAGCCTGTTCCGAATACATGTACATGTACCAAACTAAGCACTGTCCCTAACACCAAATTGGATTCAATGCCCCATTTACACGTAGGGTAGGGTCCTTTGAGTTTCCACCCC
>JBCJKE010152594.1:0-10564 GCA_039654525.1 Melibe bucephala
GTTGCATTAGTTGAATAAAGAAGAAAAAAAATCGGGGATTCGCGTCAGTTCGTGTTAAGGGCCAAGTTCGTGTAAAAAGGGGTTCGTGATAAATGAATTCTACTTTATGACATAAAATTTGTGAGAAGTAAATACAGGAATATAATATTGTTTTGAGCTGCAGGCCCTCCTAATTTTTTTACATGTTTTTTTTTTTTTTTCATAGGACTGTCTTCAGGCATTTAAGTGTCATTTCTGTTCTTTTTACCTGCGCCTGTTGACACTTGATTGGCACAAAATGTTTTTAATAATTGCAAGTTCTGATGTTTCCAAAAAAGTTATCTTATTAATTATTTATAAGCATTTAGAGTTAATCTTCAAGACTATTTATATTTTAAAATGAAAAAGTTGATTTTATATTTTAAACCTGCTTAAAAATGTAAGTTGTTTTTTTAAGATACTATAGGTTTGTTTCTTTTTCATTACAATTTTTCATCCAGTTAATGGATTCAGGATCAGCTCCAAGCCTGTCAAGATTCAGAAGGTTTTGGAGGCGGAATTTTATTTCCATAATCTTTCCAACTGTTGTAGCAACAAGCATTTTTCTGGACCTAAGGAGAACACACCGTTATAAGCAAAAGAAGGCTTTGGCTTCTGCTTGAAGAACTCCTTTGTATAAAAGCTTATACCAATACACAGGTACTTATTTTAACTGAACCAAATTATTGTAATTTAATTGCTCAAATGTGCTTCGGGTCAAAATCTTTGTAATTTGGAGAAGCAGAAAAAAGTGTTTTTACTGTCTATAGGTAATATATAGAAGATTTATTTTATCCAAATACATTGTTATTTTGTCGGGTTTTCTGGAGGTCAAGAAGGGAAGAAAACAGGCCTAAAGAACCTGTATATTTTAACCACAGATGATTTTGAAAATTTGCATTAAAAGTGGATTTCTCTTTAATGTAGTAGAATGCTATTTGATTCATCACTATTATATCCAAGTTCCTGTTTTGACCAAGGCCATTATAAATGGACTCAACTGTATTTTCACTTGTTGGTCAAATCAGAGATTCACTTAAACCATTTTTGTCACCCCAACAAGTTTGACAGATGCATGCTGCACTGTTTTCATAGTGTATTGAAAGACTGAAATTACCGCTCTACTATATCTTTCATAAGAGAATTTGTAGAAATTACATAAATTAAAAATATTGTTAGTGTTTTTTCTTAATGGTGATACATAAATGTATAGGGATGGAGTTCCAGACTTCTTTATGAAAAACTAAATATTAAGGGTCCTACAAATCTGCATTCTGAACTGCTTTTTCGGAATGGAACGGCAAACTGGGCGACAGAACTGCTAGTCTGGCTGCAAAACTGCTGCGAAAAAGTTAAACCCAGCGCCAGACCCGATATTCAACATGTTAGATTTTCTGGCGAATGGTTTGGCGCATTCTATGATGTATGTTCACCTCTACCCTCTACATCAAAGAGTGTCAGTCAATGACAGCTTTTGTGTGACGTCAATCGCAATGACAGCTTTTGTGTGACGTCAATGGCTCAGCGGGCTTATCTTTTAATTGCCAATATGTTTATGATCATTGATCGAACAAAACATTTGATTATACATTTTTGGAACGTGCTGCCCAATATTTAGGCAAAATACAAGCAAAATATAATATTTTAAAATAATAATAGAGAATTTTTTGTTTTAAGTACGCTATCATTGGGGATAAATTTTCATTGGGGACATAAATCTGTCACAATGTGCAAGTACATGTATAGGCCTACTGTGTGGTGTAGAGTATTGGTTGATAGTTGAAATTAAAATCACTGAAGATTGTTTTCACTAGCTAGAAGTTTCCATAATCTACAACAGAATGGTTACATGGTTAAAGGAGACAATTCTGGAATTTATTGAGGTATATCAATTCCATGAATGCATTTGGAAAAAAAAGTCCAAAGACTGTTCAAATCTGCTGATCAAGGAGAGGGCCTATCAAAATTTGATTGCTTTTGTTAGCAATTTCAACCCAAACATAAATAAGGATTCAATAATTAATTTCCAGTAACTGCAGATATGTGCTTTCGTCCATTCGTAAAAAATAACTGAAGTCACCAGGATAATGTCGCAATTCACTTAAAATATTTGTATGGCTCAAGCAGTCCCTTTGCTTAAGCCAGGGTTCGAGCCCCGCTTTTGGCATCTGGTTTTTTCCTTGGGCAAGAAAATTCACCCCTATTGCCCACCTCGGCGGCGGTGCATTGTGGCTGACGCTTGGGTCTATCCTGGTCTTCCTTCGGGATAGACCCTAAAATACATTCTCCCCCTGGAGCCAATAAAGGGTTTTTTCTTTTCTATTCCTTTTCATCCGTAATGTTTTCTTTTACAATAATTTACATAGTAATAAGAAGCACACAGATTGCCAGCAAATCGTCAGGGTCACTTCACTCCACCATTTTAAAAGTTGTGCTCTAAGGTGAAATCTGGGGAAAACCACACATGGTGTGGATGACGTGCCAACCTGTAGACCAGGCGGTTTGGCATGGTGGTTTGGAACGGCAGTTCGGAACGTAGATTTGTAGGGCCCTTTACATTGCTTGTTGTGTTTTTTGTTTTTACTTCCACTCTTAGAATGTGTTCAGTCGTGGCAATTAAAGCTTGTTTCATTAAATATTTTTGAGATATATTTCATTGTTAATATTAAATGAATGAATGTTGATCCCTTAATGCTCTTTTGTGAAGTAATCTGTAATTTGAATATGTCTTTCTTCTACTCAGACATGGCTTTACGAACCCTCAGGTCACAGCATTACAAAACCTTGATCAGCTTTGCTGTACCAATAACAGCCTTCCTCTTTGGGTCATATCAACAATTCTTGCATGATCAAGATGCCACTACATATAGAAATAAAAGCAAACTGTTTGGTGGCAAGTGTTTGCCAGAGGGCAAAGAAGCATGGTATTGAAGTCTGAATAGTGTAAATATCAAGTTGTGCGTGACATTGGAATATTAAATGGGTAGTAAATAAAAATTTTTCAACCTCTTTCAAGTTTTTTTGTTTGTCATTTTTTTACATTTTTAAAAATAATTTTTGTTTGCTCACTTGTACTTAAAAACACAAAAATATTTACAGTACAGTTTCAACATATTATATATTTTAGGTGTACCTATATTTCAGTCTTGGGCAAGATATAGATTGCAGATTTGTTTTTGTATGTGTTTGTTTGGATGCTTTTTCTTTGAGGAAGACTCTATTGTAGGTGATTATTTTGTAAAGATTCACATTCATAGCATTGTTTGTTGTTGCTTAATAATAGTTAAGATAATGATTCTAAAGATATAATTTAGTTTGGACCATTTTATTTTATTAACTTCCTTTTAGTTTATTGTTTATCTCTAAGATCCTTGGATGCTTATAAATTTCCAAATTTCTTATTGGCTTTCATGCCTAACAGGTAGACGTTCAGCTCGCAATCAAAAGGTTGAGGGTTGGGTCACACTTCTGGCCCTTGGGAAAGGTTTTCCAGATAAACATGTACCACATTTTCCGCACCGTAATGAGTACTTGGCCGTATATTAGTGCTGTCTTCATCTGGAAAAATAATGTATCACACCTAATTGACTACACATTCTTATGTGTTCTTTGTTTCAATTGGCTTTGGATCCCTTGTACATGGCTTAAAATTGAGTGCATTTAGTGGGTTTGTCATAAAGTATGTATATATATATATATATATATATATATATATATACATATACTTTTATGAGAAATTTTTCTGTATTTTTGGTCTAAAGCTTTCAAATAATGCAATGGAACATCATCTTTAACATCAGAAATAACATAAGGCTCCATAATAATGAGAGTGTTTCAAATCCCAGGTTTTTCCATATTATTCTTCTCTTGGAAAAAGAGCTGTCCTAATGATACCCAACAACTCACACTACAGACCTGCATTAACAATATTAACAAGAACTTAAAGCTTTAATTTTAATCCACGTACTACAAAACGCATTCTCAAATTCATAATAAAGCCTTTGAGTGAAAGAAGGTATTGAAAAACATGAAAATGTGTGTGTGTACATTTTAATATATTAATATGATTATATTAAAGGCTATAGTACGAGGTTTAAAATGCGACAATCCTACAGACATTTGAAACTGGGTTGATTCCTCCTTGTCGTTTAGCATTTATAGCTCTAGTCATCTTAGATTTCTGTTTGGTTTTGATTGGGTTTGAATCCTGAGACGATTCAAATCTTGTTCATCCGTACACATGACTTTATATTAGTACAGTAGTCTCCGCCTAATAACCCACAGTTTGGGGGACAAAAAAAAGGGCTATTAGACAGCAAGTAATCAAACGTACAAACAAGGGAGGTAACAAAGTACGTTTGTACTTGTACATTATATATTACGTAATGGAATATAGTTTAAAGTGCCTATGTAGTTTCATCAGTAACCACCCTTTGTGTAGAGTGTCTGCTGATAACTAAACGGTGATTGGCTGCAAAAACAGCCAATCAATAGTCTACAGTGACAAGTCACATATATGAGTGTTCCTCTTTGTCCCTCCCATTTTTTAGCTGATTGTTCCTTCTATGATACACAATGTATAACCTTTAATAATAGTGCAGTACAGGCTACACTAAACGTTGCTCAAAGACCATCAGCCCACACTATGCAGGAGAGGGTAGCATTACTCCTTTGTTCACCAAGGCAGGGCGGGGCTTGGTTGACCAGATGACCCAAGGTGTGATTTTGAGTCTATCGTGAGACAATTGGATTGAATGTCTCTTCTTTTATTGCCTTAGTAAAAAGCGTGCTCTTATAAGTGTTGACATTGTTACGCAAATGGCTTGTTACCAAGGTTATGAATAAAATGGCAGTTGTGTGTGAAAATTCTTTCTCATCATCAATGTTTATTTCGGGCCCAGTGAAATGCCCCAGGTTATAAGATGAAGTTCTAGTCTGAGAGTGAGTTATTAGAGGGGTATTTTAAATAGAAGAAAAAACTGTTTCATAAAAACTGCGGGTTATTTAGCGAAATGCGCCATAAGGTAGCAGGTTATTAGACAGTGACTACTGTAGTAGCAATATTTATAGTTTCTATGATTATTCATCAAATAATGATATTTGATTGTTTTCCATGTAAATTAGGAATAACAAGAACTTGGGAATAATGAGAATTTTTGCTTTGAATGGTGGCTATTATTGTATTCACATTCCACTGTATGTAATAATTAGGGCACAGATTGTTCAAAATGCTGTTTAATTTCATTTTCGTGGGATTTCCTTTTTTGAAACATAATCGATTTGACAAGAGCTGAAATGTACTACATTATATGAAAATTACATATGTTATCAACGGAATACCCTACTCATTCACACCACACCATCTTCATCTTTTTCTCACATATCTTTACTTCCATAGGGAGGTACAGGTAAAGACAAGGATAAAACGTGGAGATCTTCCTTTAATTTTTGTATATAATATATATAAAAGTTCATGACATGAGGCATCAAGTATTAAGCATAATACGTGTATTAAAAAAATGCCCATACCATGTTGAGACAAGGTCCAGATCAGCTTACCCTTCAATGTAAACCACATAAAAATATATAATTTGTTAATAAAAGACTTGAGAGGATAAATATGCTACTAGTACTAGTGCATAAACATTATTATTCAATAGTGTGTATGAGTGAGGCAGAGAGAGAGTGATAGGAGGATGGGGGAGGAAGGAAGAGACAAGAGTCAGAGGGTAAAAAATATTATCTAAGGCAACTAGTACAATTTAATGTCATAAAAACATGATAGAATTGAAAAAAGTAGAATAAAAGATTCCAAATTGGATGGCATCCAACATTAATCTAAAATTTTCTCAAGCTACATATCTAGTATCAAACTGACATACTGGAAGACCCAGAATTCACAAAAAGGCATTAGCAAATGTAAGCTCTTGTAAGCTGCTAAAAACAAATGAATCTGCAATCCACTATAAAATGAATGTGAACTCCACAAAATGTATACAAATACAGAAAACTCCTGCAAAATAAAAAATGTGTTAGAGCAGTAACAATTTAACCAGTATGATAATGATATTAAATTGAATTGAAACAAGAACAAGAACGTCTTAAGAAATTGGACTTAAGTATTTTTAACAAATTTTATGCAGATGAGATTCATTTTCATGTCATCTGCCCTATTTGGCTACAGATTATTCAAAATGCTTTTTCTTTTAATAGTAGAAACTACAACAGTTCTTGAAAATATGGAAACAAAACTCATTGAAAGTAAGGTTCACTCTAGGTACATATTGTGTACTGTGTCCTGCCTTATTCTAAGAATTGAAGAGAATCACTGAGGACAATACAAATGATAATGATTTGGAATCAATCACCTTCAGCGCTTAAAAGTAAGTGTCTGATATGAATAGCTAATTTGGCTAAAGCCACATGTCAGGTGATGCCAAACGATATGATATCATTATGTTTGTGGACTGAGTTGGTCATGATGACATCAAACAGGTATCTAATAGACATGGGCTGAACAGTGTCTGGACCAAGCTGCTTGTCCCACTTTCGATTAATTACACATATATACAAATACAACAAATTTAAAGTCTGGGTCTTTAAAACATTCACAGACTTACCAGTAACTCTTTCTCTTTGAAATATCTGGCAGTGTACTGTAATGTAATTATATTGTAATTTATGAAAATTTGCTAAATGAAGATGTCTTGATCAGTGTTTCCAACTATGACAATGCAAAGTCTGTTTGCACATTCTCTGTGGCAAATGCTTCAAAGACATTTTACATTTTATTTTGTTCTAAGGATCAAATTAGGTGAAATATAGCCAACTTGTGTTATGGATCAACACAAAAGTAATAATGCTCTAATTAATAAAACAATTGTTTATGAAATGCAGAAAATATGCATAATGAATCAAAATCAATATTTCATCCATTGAAATTCAAAAGACAAACTGAAACCCTAAAGGCATGACTACAATGTTGTACAAATATAATGAAAAGAAAAAAATTGAGAATGCCTCTCTCCTCCTCTGTTAAGTAAGGCACTCGTCACTTGATGACGAAACAATTATTGAATATTAACAAGTCTTGAAGCTTAAAATGTCTGCTTTAAATTCCATACTATCTTAAGAACAATATATTTTTGGAAGCAAATTTTGAAAATTCATTTCCATAACTTTTAATTCGTCTTGGGCTTTCAAACATCTCTCTCTTCTTCGCTGTTAGCATGCTTTCTGCTGTGTCTCTCCACGCAATATCCCTAGTGAAGGACTCTTCATTTCTATAAAGGCCTATGTAGGCATCAAAATTAAGTCTGGAATATGTTGATTTTTTACGAAGATTCTCCTTGCCATTTAGATATTGGTTAAATGTTACATGTTTCTTTGGAGATTCTGGATCCTTCATACCCTTAGACAAGCAAGAGTGTTGTGGTGAAAATAGAGATTCTTCATCTGCAAAAAACAAGACAAAGAAAAATGCCCACTAATGAGATTGACATGGTTTTATCTTATTCTTGTAATACATGTATTTCATATTTATATATTATTATTATATGTATTATTATCAGTAATCTATCAAACCAGTGCCTTATGTTATCATTAGTTTCCGAAACAAGAATAAAGATATCATTCATTAGTCATTGAGGCACTAAACAGTCTCCATTATAAACAATTCTTTTAATTCAACTATTGTAAGTGTTAAACTTTAATTAAGTAACCTTTGATATAGAGATCCCAATGGAATGACATTAAAAAAATATAGGTATGGGGAATTCCATAACTAAAGGGAAAATGTAGTGGGCGTAGCATAAAAAAAGATATGGAATGTAATAAGAAAGTAAAGTTACTTGGGAGACATGCGCAATAGCTTGGAAATGAAAAGTTGTCAGGATCTAGAACAAGCGAACCAGGTATATATGCAGGATGAAATCCCACCAGAACCACCAAGGGAAAAGAAAAAAAGGCAGTCCCAGGGCACTGTGTCACCATGAACTCAATGTGGCCTGATCTCCTCAGGGTGTCAGAAGTTTAAGACTGAAACACCTGTATGGGGGAGATTCTCTTCTCTGGAGACTTGGTACTGTTTCGCTCTATAACTATAAGTTATAAGTGTTAGAGTCTAGTATTTGCAACACTTAGAGTTAGGTCTTGTATTTGCAACACTTATCATTTTGAGATATCAGGTAAGATGCGTAGCTATCAGAATGGATGTGTTTAGACTAGACATCTTACTAGCTACACTGATTTTATTTTGTCTAACCAATTAAATACCATTGATCTAGTGAGTGAATTCACATTTCATTTCCTGATAATGATAACGTTAAAATGGCTAGCATTGGTAGGAATCAGTGTAGTGAATTACCACAGAAATCTAGTACATGTACAAAGTTTTTAATTTCTAGCCACACATGTATATAATATATAAATATAAGAGTAGCTAGTTATCATGATTAGACAGGCATTTTGTGCCATAAATTCAGATCTCAATCTAAACTTAAATTGTAAATCATTTCTATATTTTGAATGGCTGTGCTTATTCCCCAGCGGTGTTAGCACTATTATTACTATAGCAAGCATGCACTGATACTGATACCGCGCGTAGGCTTAAATAATAGTATGATGGCTCAAAACACCGGTGGGGAATAGACACTTCGATTTTGAATAGCTGCAGATTAAAAGTGAATCAGAAAATGAAGATGAGAATGAGAGGAATGAAACATAGGTTGAATTTGTATATGCTTGAATTTGAGAAATTAATAGTTTGGTGCACACCTATGTATGGTTAGTGTACGATTTCTTAAAATTAAAATCTTGTGTTCAAGGCTACACAGACTAATCTTACAAGCCAAACCAATTTAGCAAGTAGAGATCTTGTGTTATTAATATTATTATTAGTATCACATTCATTCTCTGAAAAGTTTCAAGATTATTTTTCTTTCTATAATAAATCAAATTCTGATCTGTATTTTTTCTGTCCTACAGGTTAAAAAGCAATAATGTAAATGATAAATGGTGTTTTAGTCACAGTGCTGGTACCATTGGTTATGCAATGAATACATGTATTGCATTATTTTGTGATAGATTGATACATTCATGTCATGATAATGATAATATTAATATTCTGACAAATGTTACTACGGTACCTCAACAAAAAATACAAATGTTTCCATATTGTTAATTTTTTCCCTGGTTACTAAATATTTAGCACTTACTCCACAAATTGTTTACAGTTACATATTTCCTCCTCTTTATGTTATTCCTAATTTTATAGTTGATTGTTATTTTTTTAAGTTGAGGTGATTCTAGATTTTGAGGGCTTTTTCTCCCCACATGTAGAAAAACGAAGAAATGCAGAAAAATATAGAAAAGAACAAAATCGAAGACAAATTGGAAACATTAGAAGATATCCTTTAATTAATTATTTAAATCAACATATACAGTCTTCAAATTCAATCTTTCAAAGGTTGCACACCACGCACAATCAATGTGCAAAAAAAGTGGATTGTACAAAAGCACAGAAGTGAAAAGCAAATTTTTGGCATGTCAGTATAGCATAGTGGCAGCAAAATCTTGTTATTACATTTACATGTACCTCTTTCTTAAGTTATATCACACTAAACAAAATCCAAAGTAAAGTCTGGATAAAATTATAAAGGCACTTGGGAAACATTACTTATACTATACTTATACAAGCATAGTGGAGTCCGCCTAAAGTGTATATATGCTTTAACTTTAAGTGAACAATTAGTTAATGTAAACGATATTCTGTGGTCCCAGTTGAAACACTATTTTTACTTAATTTTTAAAAAATTTGGATAAAATGAGCAGGTTTCATGAGGAAATCGGATAAAGTGAACGCCCAAAATGAGTGAAAGTGAAATCGGACCGACGATGTCTCTGTCACCATGCTGTGAAAATAAAATTCCTTGCCTCTGGCATCAGCAGACAATCCCGATTCGTATTGGCAATGGCAATCAGAAAGAAAGAGCTCTAGTCTAGGCTCGCCCGTAATGTTATCCCTCCACTCGAGACCCACCGTTGTGCAAAGCTACTGGTTTCTGGGCCTCTACACTACCCTGTGACTGATGCATCCCACTTACTTATGCACATCAGTAACACAGCAAACCTGCCAGTACTGCCAGCACATTCACGCCATCATTATAGTACTATGATCTCTCCTTCCCCGCATCAGAGAAGTGAGAAGCATGACTAGACAAGGCTAGGCTGGCCCATCATGCGATGCATTCTGCCTGTCTGCATACACTCTCCCCACTCATCATACGCCTGACCTTCATTGTTGAACACTTGGGCTCTCCCATTGATTTTTGCCAAAATGGTTATTGAACCTCAGATAAAGTGAACACTTTCTTCTAGTCCTAAAGAGTTCATTTTAAGCAGACTCCACTGTACTAGTGTGTAAGTAAGATTTATTTATAACTTTGCTAATAAAATCACAAACTAAAAACAAACCTCATCCCCCCAAAAAAACAAACAAAAACAAAAAACAAAACAAAAAACAACCCAAAATCAAACAAAAATCCTC
>JBCJKE010152705.1:0-10561 GCA_039654525.1 Melibe bucephala
CCTTGTGCCAAAAAAAAAATATATATATAGGGTCACTGTGTGCTAGAGATGCCATCGGGAACTGGAAAGACAATTTCCCTTCTTGCATTGATCGTAGCATATATGCAGGTGAGTTGAGTCAAAACTGGTGAAAGTTCATTTATAGGTGGAAAGTATTCACTCACTTTTCTTTGGAACAATTATGTTATCTCTCTTATTTGTATTTACATCACCATCATTGGAAAATGAAAGAGCTTAGCATTCATATCTGCCTGGAATTTTTCTCGTAGTTTTTTAGCCCATACAGCTTCCTTTATCATTTCCTGTACACTCTAAGATTTAATCTTTGTTTGAAATGTTTCCTTTAATATGATATGTTTTATGGAAGATCTAATTTTTGCTCTCTGTCATGTAAGAAAATGGTCTTGACTCTCTTTATGTTTCTAGGCAAATCCACTTGATGTTAACAAATTAATCTACTGCTCAAGAACTGTGCCGGAATTGGAAAAGGTGGACCTTTTTATCTATGATATTGGTTTTGAAAATTTCAATCTCTACATTGTATACAATAAGTTTAAGTTTCTCAATCATTTATCAGAATTTTCAAGAATCCTTCTCACCAGTAGTAGGAGAAGAACAATGATGGAAGATTGATGTCAAATTTTTAAACTTAATTTTGATGGAAATGTCAGAAAAAACTATAATACTACAAAAAATCAAACAAAACAGCTCATTGTGTAGCTCACATTTTTTCCTTGAGGTTAGAGAAAGTACATCACTCTACCTTAATGTGAGAGTTTTTCCACATTTTTGATCTTGATATCTTAACTGTTTTCCTTCATACTTAATAGTTCCTTTTCTCTTTCACTGATCACTTTTCTTTAATGAATAAATTGAATAAATAATACTCCTACCTGTTAGTTAAGGACAATTATTCATTACATGAAGAAATATGAAGTTACCGGTATTTCATTTTTTTTGTTCATCAGGGTGACTTATTATTTTGTTTCCATTAACAGGTTGTGGAGGAAATGAGGGCGTTAATGGAATTTTACACTCAGGAAACTAATATTGTCCCAAATTTTATTGGACTTGCTCTCAGTTCGCGGAAGAACATGTGTATTCATCCAGAAGTGTGTTTTCCCCCCTTGTGTTAGACTTAGATATTTATTCTCTAAACATTTAAATGGTGTTTTGTTTTTGCTGCACTTTATATGGAAAGTGCTGAAAGAGCTTAATTTGTGTTTAGAGACAAGGTTCCACAGTGGAGTGCTCAATTTGAATAAATAACAATAAAACAAATATATACAGCTTAAACAAAATTAACAATTAAATGGAAGTAAAAAATATTTCCACTCTACTAATCCGTGAAGGGGAATTTGTAATTTGGTTTTTAAGCCGTAAATCAAGCATCATCCGCAAGGGCATAGCTGCAAATGGGACTCAAATCCACAACCTTTCATTTGTCAGTCCAAAGTGCTACAGCTGTGTCACTGTAACCTTGAAGACAGAATGAAACAGTGAATTTTTGAGTTCAAACCTTCCTCAGACAACAACTTTAGATAGAGATGACAGTAAAAACAACAAGAGTTACAATTAATCTAAAACGATAATAAAACCAAAGGAAAAAAAAATATACGAGATATGTTGAATTTAATTGAAAAAAGAATGTTAACTGATAGCCTAAGATATCCTGTCAACTAGCTGGACATGAATGAGTACATTAAAAAATTAAGACAGAGCTATATTTAGCTAAAATTTCTGAATCGTTGTGGGATATTTAAACTGGTAGGAGTAGGAATTCTGAGAATTTTTCCTCCCAAGGTTTTCCCTAGTGTTTGAGGAATCTGCACAGGACATAAGAATGAAAACTCTCACATCATAAGTTCCTCTTCGTCATTGTTAAAGTGAAGAGGTGCAGATTTCCTCTCCTTATGCTCAATGTCTCTCCTTTCTTTCTTCTTTCTTTGTCATTATCCATTTTACCTTTTTGTGTATGGCATTTAAGTTCCGAAATGATCTTTCTCCAGCCTTCCGTGTTCTGACATTTTCTGTTTCCTTTTATGGGGGTTACATTTCTACCCTTTATAGCCTCTTTTATATCTTCCTCCCCTTTCTACAGGGTCTGCCTTTTTGTCTCTTGCTTTGGGTTTTAGCTTTGTATGTGTTTACATGTATATGTTTTTTCATCATTTACTTTAATTTGATCTTCTATTGTTGATGAGACAGGGCTGCGAAAAGAAGTGAAAATATGTGAACAGCTTTATGGATTTATGCCAAGAAAAAGTACAATAGATGCTTTGTTTGCTTTGAGATTGTTAATGAAGAAGTATAGGGAGAGTCAAAAGCAGTTTCATCTGTGTGTTCACTGATCTGGAGAAAGTCTCTTAAAGGCTACCAAGGTAAAAATTATGCTATGAGAATGTCCGGTGTGGCAGATAACTATGTTAGAATAGTGCAGGATATGCATGAAGACAGTATGACAGTAATCAGATGCACAGTAGGATTAACAGATTGATTTGAGGGGAAAGTTGGGTTACATCAAAGATCTGTTCTTAGCCTTTTCTTCTTTGCAATGCAATGGTGATGGATGGGTTAACAGATGAAATCAGACAAGAAGATCCATGGTAAATGATTACAGAAGACATTGTGCTATGCAGTAAGTTCAAGGATGCGACCAAGGTGAATCTGGAGAAATGCACTAGCTAAAAAGAGGAATGAGGGTCAGTTGTAAGTAGGACTAAAACTAAGACAGTGTACATGGGTCTAAGCAAGGAAGAGAATAGAGGCACACTTCTGTTATAAGGTGAGGAGGTGAAAAGGGTAGACTCAGTACTCAACTATCACTGCTGCCATTGTGAATGTTGCTAATGGGACATTTCCCTGTCAGCATAGTAACTGCAACACTTGCCCTTTTATTGACTCTTCAACAATTTTCAGGTTCCTAGACTATGATGGACTATTAATGAATGTTTTTCATGCTCAATTTCATCGAAACAAACAACTAGTCAGCTGAAAATAATGATGTCTAAAATGGAGCTTGCACTAAAAGTTTAAAACAGCATAAAACTACCGAAGATTCAATATCAAATGAAATACATAAATCATAAGGACATATTGGCAAAACTAAAATTAAGCTATAGGCCATCACTAAACAACATTTATTCATCTGGCAGTCTATCAGATTATTTTCTAACATTATTTTTATAGCGCTACCAAAAAAACCTTGAACAATCAAATGCAATGAACATAGTACAATAGGTTTCATGTCAAACTAGGTTAATTACCGCAAAAAATTGTGCTAGGTTTGTCTGATTTTCAAATGTCTCAATTGTACAGCTCCAGAATACCTGCAATCTTTGGTCAATGAATTCAGGCCATCTCTAGCCCTTTGCTCATCTGGACAGATGCTATTTGAGGCAAACAGTAAAATGTTCTTCTCTTCTCTTGCTTTTTGCTTTGCAGCACCATTGGCCTGGAACTTCTTGTCATTGAAAGTCAGGATCTGTTCCAATTTTCAAACCTTAGGTCCTATTAAAACATAATTTTTTTTTAGCAACATCATAGTTAGACATCTTTATTTTTTCTGGACATGCCATTAATTTAGCTTCATTCAAGTCTGTTTCTATGCAGCGTATCTAACAGAATTATATATAACATTCCCACTAGGACCGATCAAGGCAACACTATAACCTTACCAAAGCTAAGATTTTTTTTTCTGTTTTTAGATCTAGGTATCTTTTGTTTACTTATTCTATTTCAGTTTATTAATCATATTAGATTAATTGTTACTATTATTGTTTTTATTGTGATTTATTGTTGTCTGAAGAAGGGTTTAAACCGGGAAATTTTGTTTTGTTTTGTCTTTATAGTGGAGACATTTTTTTGAACTCATCTTATTGTTTATTATTCATTATGTAGCCTATAGTATCACGCATATGAATTGATGATGATGTTGCAAGCTGCTGTTGCTGTTGCTATTGTTTTGATAATGGTGTAAAGTGCCCGTGAACATTTAGGTGGATTTTGGCGTTATACATGTGTTATTAATTATAATTATTTATAAATTTTAACCAAGATGTTTAATATTTAATTTTATCTATGAGAAGGGGGCAAGTAATAATAATAATAAAGTAATTTTCTTATTGTGCTCCCAAAGCCTGGAACTCACTTCCCTAAACAATGTTGCAAGTAATATCCCTTGAGCTGTTCAAAACTAAACCTAAAGCCTACCTTTTTCAAAAATATATTAAGGCTTACTGTAAATGTATCTTTCACTTATTTCATGATTACTTTTAAAATCTCACCCCTCTCACATCTACTTAGGTTGCATATATAACATGTATCATGTATTCAATCATGACTATTGTCATAAGTTTAAATTTAAATTTCTAACTTTCTTACAAATATGATTGTTCTATATGGCCTATTGTAATTTTAATCTATCTGTGTTTTCCTTATATGTATACTTGTAGCAATTTTATCATACTTTCATATGTTTGTTTGTATGTATGTATGTATGTATGTACGTGTATGTATGTTATGTGTGTATGTTTGTATGTATGTGTGTATATGTATGTGTGTGTGTGCGTGTATGTGTGTTTGTGTACATATGCCATGTAAAATGTATTTATCCATGTGGAGCGCTCTGAGTTTGATAAGATTTGAATTCAATTGAACTTTAGTTCAAAAGGGTGTCAAATAGGCATAATGCCTGTCTTA
The DNA here is from genome assembly GCA_039654525.1 of Melibe bucephala. Classification (NCBI taxonomy): domain Eukaryota; kingdom Metazoa; phylum Mollusca; class Gastropoda; order Nudibranchia; family Dendronotidae; genus Melibe; species Melibe bucephala. Next base: position 4,702 of record JBCJKE010152705.1, read on the forward strand.
CAATGAGCCCTTTATAAATAAATAAAAAAAATTCAAATCTCAAAGAATTGGGGTTGAGTGCAATACAAGAACTATTTTATTATTATTTTTTTTTTTTTTTTTTTTCCCCATGTGCATATTAGCACACTTGTCAACATTCAAGAAGAGGTGGAGAATTTAAATTTGCTTTGATGATATCCTTTATTAAAGTGGGCTTTCCTTATATGTTTTCTTTCAATTTACTCTTTATCAGGTCAGCTTAGAAAGAGATGGCAAGACTGTTGATGGAAAATGTCACCAACTGACAGCATCATTTGTTCGGAACAAACACAAAAGCAACTCAAATATTCCAATATGTGACTTTTATGAGGTATTTGGCCGAAGAATTAACTAATGTAAAACTTAAACAAATATTGGTGGCTTAGTGTGATAATGAAGGAATATGTTATTTGATGGTAATGCACAATACTTTTTGCATCTTGATTTATTTATTTTTTCTCAGAATACATGTATTAATTTTTCTTTTGGTAGTAGTAGTAAATAGCCTTTGCTATTGCTGAGGGATGCTAACCCTGAGCTTTTATAGTCTTACAAATGCCGGACTTAATGTTTAAGAATTTTCACTAGGGAGATTTTCCAAATTGTTTTCCTCCAGAGATGTCTTTATTTTGCACAAGTGTTTTTAATGTCTGGAAGTTATTTATTGATGTCAGTGTTAGGCTTCATGGTATACAGACAGATGTTGATTTGCATTTGAAGTTTTTGGTATCATCATCATGCAGTGTCCTGCCTGGAACAGGCATTTTGGTATATCTGACCTTAATAATTTTCTCAGGCTGCTGAGATCAAGTCTACTTTCCTCCCCTCTGTATAAAACCTATTTTTCTAGGTAGCTGGACATCTCAAGGGTAAATTTCCACTGGTTAGTGAAATTTCCAGGGACGTCATTTAGATATGGCCCCGTTAAAGGCCATCGGGGCAGATAAAATCACAAATTTTGGAATCCAAGGTTTATGACTCTAAATACATTACAGATTTTGCATAATCATGTGCATAACAACACATTTGTCAACATTAAATTGAATTTGTCATTTATCAGACCATACTTGTAAATGTATTATAGCTTCGTGTAAAATGCTATGGTTTCTTGTGTGGTTGAATATTTTAGTATCGTCCACTAAGATTTTGCAAGTTGATTCAATGCAGCTTGACAGATCATTTATATAAACCAGGAATAATACCGATCCCAATAAACTTCCCTGTGGAATTCCACTTATGACATCCTGACATTGTGACATTTCCCCGTTTACTACTACTCTTTGTTGTATCTGTCCTAAGAAGTCTCCAACTCAAGGAACAAGTTTAGGGTCCATGTCAAAGCATTTTAGTTTTAATAACAGACGATTATGGGGGACTGTGTCAAAAGTCTTCCTCAAATAAACTGCATCTACGGGTTTACCTTCTTCAATGAACTGGATCCAATTATCCAATGTTTCCAAAAGATTTGTTATGTTTGATTTGCCCCTCAAAAATCCATGCTGTTCTTTACAAGTTAGATCATTAGTACTTAAGTGTGCCAGCATAGTTTCTCTGATAAACTGCTCCATGATTTCACACACAGTCGATGTTAGACTAACCGGTTGATAGTTTCCAGGTTGAGTGTGATCCTCTTTCTTAAATAACGCTGTAATATTTGCCTTCCGCCAGTCATCTGGGATTCTACCTGATTCCACTGACTGCTTAAACAAGTGTGCAAGTGGTTTTTTCAGTTCATTGGCCAAACTGCTCAAAATGTATAGATGCAATCCCTCATATCCTAGAGACTTATTAGCATTTAGTTTACTTAGCCAATGAAATACCACACCCTCATCTATAACTACATTAGATTGAGTCTTGCTTCTTCTTGTTTCTATGTCAGGTATGCTGGAGACATTTTCTCTGGTAAAAACATTCGCAAAAATGTTGTTCAAGATAGTAGCTTCTCTTTATCAGATTCTGTCATTCCCCCGTCTTCCATCACTAACTCACAAACACCCTGTGTCAATTTAACTTTAGAATTGACGTACTTCCAGAATACTTTGGCGTTACTTTTTACGTCAGCTGCCAACTCTTGCTCATACTGACTCTTATTTTGCTTAACTAGAGCTTTAACATTGTCTCGGATTGATTTGTACCTCTCCTAATCCTCTGATAACCCACTCTTTATGTATTTTTTATATGCAGCCTTCTTTTCAGTAGCCATTTTCCATATGTCTGGGTCTATCCAGCAAAAATTCTGCCTTCTACCGTGTGCAGTTGATGTTTGGGGAACATTATCATGTTGGGAATTCAAGAGAATTTCCTTAAAGATTGTCCAGTTGCAGTTTACATCTTCACTGTGAAGAACATTATTCCAATCTATTTCCCGCAGATCTTTACTCATTTGTTCAATGTCAGCTCTCTTGTTTGGAAACCTCTTTTTCTCTACAGAGCTTTCAGCATTAAAGTTCTTAATCAGAATAGCTGAGTGGTCACTCTTGCTAAGAGGTGCCTCTAGATCATATCTCACGAAGTCTTCCTTGTTGTTCGTTAACACTAGGTCACAGTGGCTCAGCGGTAGCGCTTTGGACTCGCAACCGAGGGGTTGTGGGTTGGGCCCCACTGGGGACATTGTGATTAAACCCTTAGGCAAGGTTTTTAACACAAATGGCCTACGTTTGCGGCGCTGCTCTAGTAGCTAACGCTCGGTTTTCAGTTAAAAGACCATAAGATCATTTCCTTTCTGGGATTAATAGAGTGGAATTTTATTAATTTTTTTTTTTAGGTCCAAAATATTAGTCCTTTGTTTATCTCTATTCCTTGTGGGTTCTTCCGTCATCTGTGACATAAAGTAGTCTTGGAGAGCTTCAAGAAACCTAGCCTCCAAGGTGCCTTCATGTACCTCATTCATGCCGTCCCATTTAAGCTTTGGGAAATTAAAATCAGGCATGATAAAAACATTTGAATAGCTCTTTTTGCCAATCTCATGCAGTAATTGAAGCAGCTTTTCATTGTTTGTCTCATTACTCATTGGGCTTTTATAAACAGCTCCAATTATATTTCGTTCACAATGCCTATCCTTTACGGAACACCAGGACAACTCTTGAAAACCAAAATCATTTTAAACATGTTACTGGACTTGTCTTTGATTCTAATTTAGACAATAGGTATGTATCTCTTCCAGCAGTTTCAAATGTCTTACATGGGAACATTTCATAACCTGGTATAGAAAAGTCTGCCAGCTTTTTATTCTTTGGCATTGCCTCTGCAATAGCAATAATATCTGGATTATGCCTATCTACAATCTCCAAAGTTCTTCCATTTTGTTTATGACACTTTCAGCATTTGTATAATAAATACACAAACATTCTTTCTTTACAACTGTAACTGTCTTGGATAGAAAATTCTGCCAGTTTTGTATCCTTTGGCATTGCCTCTGCAATAGTAATAATGCAATCTCCAAAAGTTCTCCAATTTTGTTTATGACACTATCAGCATTTGTATACATACACTTTCTTTCTTTATAACCTTAACTGTCCTGGATGGTCCTGGTGCATTAGTAGTTAGATTTCGACTTTGGAAGTTAGTATTTACACGTCATATATTTACAATTTCAGTATCTTGTGCATTCTTCTTATGCTTTTTGCCTCTTATCATTTTCTGGTCCCATTGGGGTCCTCTCACTCTGTACATGTATTCCCCGGATTCTGCGCTTTGTAGTTCTTTTGCTTTTATGGAAAGTTCTTCCATTTTAATGATTTTAATGAAAATCTATCTAGATCTATTATTTGTATAAATTCTGATGTTATCAAGGATTCTTTCAGTGCTTTGTAATTTTTTTTAATACAAATAACAGTGTAGTTCTGGTGTAAAGACTGCACTGGATGAGTTCTGTAAAAGTGGACCTTAGAGTTGTTAGAGTCAAGAGAGCTACTATTGAAAAGTCTGGTTTTTATAGTATTATCTTCAAATGACATCTTTAGAATATCATTGACGGTATATAGAGTATAGGGAATCAATTTGATGGTGCAGACGATTCGAGAGTTCACTTTCGTTTGGCTCGACCTTCCAACACATTAGGCAACTTGCTTTCACTTTCAAAATCACACTCATTATTCTTTAAAATTGTTACTTTGTTTCATTCATCAAAATTGTAGATCTAGATATTTACCCATCCTTTGTATTACTTATTTTTTCTTGCGTGACCTAAAATGGCACCTACTTTATTTTTTTTATTTTTTTTGCAGAGCACTTAATTTGCTTTTGCATTGAATTATGACTATATTAAACTGTTTGAAGTCACAATTTTAGTATCAAGTTAATTTTGCTTTTGAGTCTATATAAGAACTGGGAGGATTTGCTTCTACGCCTTTCAGTAAACATCAGATGGTGAGGCTTTGTCCAGAAATCACTCTTTTTGAGCAAAAGCCATTTTGGGTTTTTTCTAAAGACAGAATCAATTTCTGGTCTGATCTTATTTAGGAGCATCATCTTGTAGATATTTGCATACATTGCTGTTTAAAAGTTATTCCACAATAATTGTTTTATAACCCTAAAGTTACCTTTTTGTAGAAAAGGAATCAGGCATCCTCCCATCCATCTACTTATGGTGTTTTTCCTCTTAATTTCCATACCTCTACTGATCTATTATGTAGTCTGGTTACTTTTTAATTGATCTAATGGTAGAATATTTTACTATCTTTTCAATTATCATCATTTAGATGGAGTTTATCAGAATACAACTATTTCAGCAAGTTTTGGTGCTCATCTTGGCAGATGTATCAATATTAATATTAACATGTGTCGCTTTGAAATATATTGGTTGTTTGATTTTTTACATTTCTCTTCATCAAGGTTAACTTGATCAACATTCAGACTCAATTTACATTATATTAAAAGTTTCATTGTTCTTACACTTCAAGCAATGTATGATTTGATCTAGGTCATGCAGTCACACTACCAGGCACAAAGCCATGGACTAAAAGTAAAAGAATGTTGACACAATATTGATTTTGATATTGATAATTATGTTTATGGAAATATGTTTGATTAAGGATTAAAATGAATTCAAAAGGATATTATAAGAATTTGAGCTTTTCAGTTTTTATTTCTTTCTTTTTATTCTTTTAATTGTAGGATTTTGATGCATATGGCAGAGACGCCCCTCTACCACCAGGAGTTTATGGTTTGGTATGTTTACTTTGTTCTACTTGCCGCTAACTGGATTTGTCAAATACCATAAAACGGATTATGACATTTGTTATGAATCCTGCTCTTTTATAATCAAGACACCTGTTATGAAACCCCATTTGTTCGCAAACCAAGAGTGGAGAGGTCTTCAAGCCAAATCTTAATGAGGAACCTAAAATGTACTAACGAATCGAGAACCTAGAGATGAATCTAAGTAGCCATGAACCCAAACTCAGCGATTGAATCAAAGCGCTTTTCCCAAATTCAAGCTCTAACCTCAAAGCGAAACCTAGTGACGAATATAAGTACAGTAGTTTTCGCGAGAGTGCCCTCTGGCTTAATGCCTGTTTTGCCTAAGTGCCCGCTATTTTGACGAAACCAAATTTTTACTATCAGAATTGTCACTCTGAGTGCCCGCCTTCGAAAGCCATCTGCCGCCTTGTTGTCCAACATGTTGGCATGGTGTCAATAAAAGAGCTATGAAATATGAACTTACTGCGCAGATAAAGTAACCATGAACACTTGTCTAGAGTTTGTTATGATGTCAAAAGGCGTCCCTCCCACTCACTTGTGGCACTCACAGCACCAAGGCCTGTCCAAGTGAACAATACAGATTTGGAACAGACAGACAAGTTCACTTACTTAGGTAGCATCATTCGTCCTGAAGGTGGCA
>JBCJKE010152816.1:0-10559 GCA_039654525.1 Melibe bucephala
TCTCTCTCTCTCTCTCTCTCTCTCTCTCTCTCTCTCCCTCTCTCTCTCTCTCTCTCTCTCCCTCTCTCTCTCTCCCCGTCTCTCCTTTTCTCTCATTCCCTCTCTCTCTCTCTCTCTCTGCCTCTCGCTCCGACCCCGTCTCCTCTCCTATTCCTTTCTTGTTAGTGTCGCAAGGGCACTAACCATGGGATTGTGCATTTCTCCTCCTAGAAGCACGAAGAGTTACTTTTCTTATTTGGTAACAGTTCCTGTTTTTGTTTTTTTTTTTTGTAAATGGCACACAATTTTCTATTTGTTTCACAAATTATTCTTTGTCTTATTTGTCTTTACATGGGGATGAAATTAGTCAAATGTCACTCTATGATTTACACATCTGTCACTTCCATTCTTCTCTTTGATGATGATAATGGTAATGCTATGACCAATATGCCAATGCAATGTACGACAATTTCCCCCCACAGTACAAATGGATGAAGGCTTCCAGTGGTGAGGCCATACCAGGCGCCAAGCAAAAGCGTAGAACCACCAAAGTCCTCAACGCCAGCCGGGGGAAGAAAACAACCATCAAGGTAGGACTGCTTTCTTCACCTTCATGGTGGGAGAGGGGAGGGTCATCAAATTCCTCTGTTTAGCTAACCTTTGCTAACCACTGCCATTTCATTATTCTTTATCCATAATGATTTTTGCTCAGTTATCATGTAATTTTCTTTGACATTTCCACATTTAGATCTAGCTAGTATTTTTTTCATTCCTGTTACAATGATGTTCGGGCAATGGTGAATTTCTAAGTTAATGTGCTTTCATTCCCCAGTTATGCATATTTGTCAGTTCAGAGGCCTGGATCTAAATCTATAACTGCTTTGATATACTTGACCAAAATTTACTCCCTTTTTTTTTTTTTAAATATACATACTGTTTCTTCTATTTGAAAATAAATATAAAATATAAATATATGTCACCCACCCTCCGTCATGATTCATGATGTTACCAATTAACCCTCTAATTTTTCTTGACGTCAAATCAGATTTTGCCAACTGCGACTCGTAGGAAGAACAAAGGTGGCACACCAGTTTCCAGTCGGCAGAACCGCCTTGATGTACAGCCCAGCCCTGGCTTGCCGTGGAGAACGGCTGCGAGGGCCAATCGCTTCAGGTAACCTCACATTATTGATCTACAACATCTTAAATACCTTTTGCATTTGTCTGAATGGAATTTGTCAAATCACAAAATCAATAGAAAATCCTAAAATGGGGGCCTGCTGCTTTCTTAAAGCCTTAGTAGTAGGATAATACTAACACTAATAACACAATTGCTTTCCAACCAATCAACCTATATAATATGTCTTTTTTCAACTTAGCTTTTCATTTGTTTTAGATTAATTGTAAATTTAGTTCTTATTGATCTTGTCATTTTTTGTCATTATTTGTCTGATGGAAGATTTAAATTTAAAACCAAAAATTAAACCTGAAATACATTATTTTGTTTTTTCCTTTAAGAGGAGACTTGAACTAAATCTTTTTTTTTTTATCTTTGTTTCTATCCTCATTTTATTGTTCTTTCATCATACAAAATGTATGAACATAGAAGGGGCATTATTATTCCTCATCTCAATGCCAATCCCACTGTTCTATTCTTAGAAATTTAGACTACATTGATGTACTTTGTATTTCTACTCACTATTGGTAGCATTGTTTCATTTACTAAGGTAAAGAGGATAGTCTTATTTCATACATATATTATGATGTTGCTATATTTATGTACATGTATCGTCGTTTTCATGGTTCTTTCAAAAATAGTTCATATGCTTGTAGACACTGTATGGGAGACAGTCACCGTAGCTACCAGAATTTTTTGTTACAATGATTTAAAGATTCTTCATAAATAATTTCTCTTCTAAAATGCCCTTAAAAATTCTGTCAATGAATTGCTTATTTTTATCTCTTTTTTCTCCTGAGAATTTTCGTAACAAAGGAAAAGGGACACAACTGCTCTCTTAATTCAATTGGAACTGACTTTTCATAGCCTTACAGAATATTTGATGTCAGATATCAACAATAATAGAATTTAAAAAATAATTATAAAATCACAAAAATATGAAAATAATAATGATCTAAGATGAGCATTGAATATTGTTAAAAAGACAAGAGCCAAGGAAAAGCATGAACAAAAACTGGGCATCAGGAAATAAAAGATTGGGCGTAAAGATAAATGAAGTAACAGACCATTATAAAGTTAATATAATAAGCAAGGGGTATGAATTCAGATCAGGGGGATTCTCACACATTCACTCATGCTTAAAAATGGGATGCCTTTTAGAATGAAAAGCTTGTAAAAGGGATCAATGTCTCTTCATTTGATCAATGCATAACACATGAAGGGAGTAGGCTGTAACTATTTATGATCACACGATACGATGGAAGGCTGAATCAGTATGATTAAAGCAGTCAGGAACTGTGTCAAAAGCATATCAACTATTTTGATCAGAATCATAGTAATTTAGACACATCGTTGCTTACCGCCACTTTGTTGAACATAGTTTTTTTTTCAAACGCGTCTTCAGGGGCCACCCACCCGACAGTACCAAGTTCCTGGGGGACCCGCAGGATGCTTCATCCTCCATCCTCATCTCAACGGTAAACAACAACGCCGATGACAGTGATGATGGTGATGACGATACCCTCAATGTAGTTATTGAGAACGATAAGGCCTCGTCTCGCATGCAGCGCATCGCATCCGACACTGCTGAGGCCATGAGGCGTTTAGAGGAGAGCCATTTATCCATGGATCTGACAAATGAGAAGGAAGTAATGGTAAGGAGTTGAAAATTAGACTCATTAATGAATAAGTTGTCAGGAATCCTTCGGCTGGTTGTAGTTTTCTCAGCTCAGTATAAAATGGTTGCAATTTCCCAAACTCTTAATCTTGATTGTATCTCTATAAACAAAAGAAGAAGTTGCATGTAGAACTTTTCTTTATTCTGTTCAAATGATCATTTTCCTCTCTGAATTGTTTTGACTTTATGGTTTTGTTCAATGCCTTCATCCAATGGGATGTCTTGGCAGCTTCTGTGATCATTGCATCAAGGTTTGGGGTGTCTTTTGTCATGTTCGAAGTCTTTTGTTTTCAGTGTACCATGTGAATTTAGTTTGTTAAGATTTTTATTCAATCCCCCTCCTCTTTTCTCCCCTTGTAAGTCTGTAACATTATGTTTGATTTATTTTCAAATTTGAACTAAAAAAAAAATCATAGAAATCATAATTTCCATCTTTTTTTTCTTCCTTCCTTACCAGATTGAACTAGAGCAAATGAGACGGCATCTGAGAGAGGAACGCGTTGCACGTGCAAAAGCTGACCAGCGTGTCATGACTGTGAGTATTTGATGTCTTTGAAAAAGCACTAAAATTTATCGTTGACACATATTTTATCATTGCATTGTGGGCTGTTTTAACTTTTTGACTCTGTCCTGATTTTGTCAAAATCTGCTCTTATCTTGTAAGAAGTCAGAATATGATCCAGGTCATCTTGACAAAGGAAACAGGTTCTTGCTAGATCTGGAAATTGGGGCAAGGACTGGATCCCCTTCTTTTCTTTTCTTTTTTTTTTTTTTTTTTAATGCAAGATCAGGACAAGATCTGCAATCATTTCCTGATGTCTCTTAGGCTGAGAAGAAAATGAAGAAAGGAAGTTATCCCACTTTGCTTGACCACAATGAATCGCCTTGACTTAAAAGGATAATTTCATGCAGGCTCAGAACAATACTTATTACAGTCCCCTTCTTCACACTTCCACCAACACTTTACTTATCGATAGTTGGTGTGTATAGACTTAGTCCAAGTGAATCCTGATAGGTGATTGAATTTAGGGAGGCTATTTTTCTCTTTTGTCTTCAGTAGGACTATTATATGGTAATTGATTTACGTATTTATCATATCTATCATACAGCATATGTATATAATACCAACTGTTGTTTGTTATTTTCAGCTTCTGTTGGAAAATCGACGCCTGTCAGAAGAGATTGAAAGACAGAAAAAGAGCCAACAGGCAAATGGAACTGGCCTTGCTGATGACGAGTCCTTCCTTGACAGCATTGAGACTTCCTTCAAACAGTTTCATGCTTTTATTGACATGCTGCGAGAAGCAGGGTATGATTTGTGGTCCTCTTCTCCCACTAACACCGTCGTGACAGTACAGTGATTCATGATATAATGATATCTTTATAAGAATTTGAATTATATGTGAAATCTTCTTAGAAGTTATTTACACTCTGTTTATAGAGAGCAAAATTAAAAAATGCTCTTCATTTATCCACTCACAAGCTCTGAATGATAAATCCTGGAATGTCAAGGCAAATTTGCTGGTTTTATCATTGCCTAGGAAACAGGCAACAACAGTTTTATCTGTGACAAAAACTTAGTAAAAGTATACATTTTCTGAAAGCTAAATCCATGATTCATTAGGATAGGTGACTGTGTTGTTTGGGGTGTGTGTTTTTTGTTTTTTGTTTTTTGTTTGTTTGTTGTTGCTTTTTTGTTGTTGTTGATTTTTGGATTTATTTTTGTTTGTGTGATTTTTGTTTTGTTTAGTTTTTTTCTTTTTTGGAGGGATTCCTTTTTTCTTTGTTTTGTGTTGTTGGTTTTATTCTTTTTTTTCTTTTTTTTTGTTCTGTTTTCGGTTTTTTGTAGGTGTTTTGTTTTTTGTTTTTTATTTTAGGGGGGGTGTCTTTTTGGCCTGACAATGCAATCAGAAAACCTGAGAATGGACCGGTAGCTATGATGAAAAGAGCATAAAGAAGTAAATAAATAATAATTAATTAATTGCTTGTAATCCTATTCTCTATGTGTCTAGCCTGGATATCTCTCCATGTTTACTTCCAGGTTCAATCTCTATAGCTCTTATAACCATTCACAACAATAAATCCGTTCAACCGTTTTTCTATTTCTCGGCAGGCTGGGCCAACTGGTGACCATGGCAGGCCTTGACCAAGCACAGATGCCGTTTCCAATCAACGGCAACAATAGCAACAACAACAACAACAATGGAGGCAGTGACGTTAATTACCCAAAAACCTCGTCTCCCTCCGTAACTCCAGCAGTGGCAGCAGCTAGCAGGGCCCCAGTCTTTCCACCAACCACATCCACCCCAGTGCTGCAAGGTTCTCGGCAAGCAGCCCAGTCAAAGTACAGCAAGCCAACAGCCGAAGCCACGGCATTCTCTGCCACTTTCTCCACCACCTCCTTTTCTGAACAGCCGCCCATCATCGTCGGGGCAGCGAGGCAGGAGATTGACAGGCAGGGAGATGGCATTTCTCCCGGACAATTGTCAAAACTGGAGGAGACCAAAGGTAAATGATTCATTCTCCAGTCTCCTCCATTAAAAGTGTGTTGTTAGATGCTATACTGCACATTTCCTGCAATCAAAGAGACTGAACAGATAGAGATTAAAACAGGCAAAGTGACGGAAGTGGATTGGTGGATAGTACAAGGATGAGACCCCAAAATCAACAAATCATCATGTTAACCACTATTAATATAAATTCATGACAAGCCAAACGGAGAAATAAGTTGGTGGTGAAGGACAACCGCTAACCAATAAAACTAAAATGGACGTACTGATTGTCCATTCCACACATAAAAAGGACGATAGCAATATTTTCAGTCCAAAATTTAGGTTTTTCACTGTGAAATCCTAGTCTCATATATCAGAAAATTCTTTGTTGAATTTTTGTGTAGTCGGCACCCATATGGCTTTTTAGCTTTCAGATGAATCCAATTTTTATCTTCATTCATTTTGCTTGGATAGAGGAAATATGCACTTCTAGGAAAACACAAAACAATACAGGCAGAGCAGAGAGAAACCCAACACGTCGTCTCACAATGCAAGTACTTTAATGAATGAATATAACTACACAAAGGCGGTGAGCGTGAGCTCACTCGCTGTCACGGTGTCATTGTGTGTGCGTGTGTGTGCGTGTGTGTGCTTATGCATAGGCCTGCACGTATGTTGTCGCTACACACTATTTGAGTTGTTTCATGTTTGATAAAAAGCTTGGATATTTTTACACCAAGCTCACATAAACTATGTCTCTCTGATCCCTCCTCTCTTTGTCCTTTCCCCTGTTGCCTTCCTTCCCTCTTTTCTATTTACCTTTTTCTCCTGTCATCTTTCTCCTTTTGTCCTCTCTCCTCCCTCTCTTTGGATTAAAAAAAAAATTAAGCAAAAAAGAAGCAAAAAAGCTAATGAGGTCTATGGCCTTTTCAGATGCAGCAAAGAAGGAAGCGGACGACCTTTACAACCAGCTGCTCCAAGACACGCACGGCACTCTGGGGCCAAGCAGTGGTCAGACGAAGACTAACGGAGCAAATGGCGGCTATGCAGGCAATTGGTCGGAAAGATTTGGGAAGCTTCCAGATGGACATGAGGAACAGGAGAGGGATAGGCCTTGGGCCTCAACGGATAAATATGCGAACAAGAGTTATGAAGAGCCATCCTCCTTCTTGAGTGAGCAGGACACGTCTGTTGTTCAAGAAGAAATTGTAGAGTCAATTGAAGAAGGTGATGGAAGTGACAATGAAGATTTCTAATCTCTTCAAGGAAGTAGATCTTCATCAATATGTTTGTCAAGTACTTAACTTAATTGAACCAATTCTGTCCACTTGCAGTTCATGTATTTTATAAATTTTGGCCATTTTGCCAGTATTGTAGCTTTAAAGCTTTTTTTAATTTTTTTTTTTTTTTTTTTTTGTAACAGTATTAAGAAATTTAAAAAAAAAAAAAAAAAAAATTGAAAAGTATTCTTACTGAATTACCCAAATAAATGTCCATTTACATTCTTGAAGGATTGTCTTTTCCATCTCCTTGAATGGTTAGTCATAAATTCCATGAAGGATCTCTTTCCCACAGATGCCAGAATGATAATCTATTCTACAAATATTACTGAGACCGAGTGTGTAGTTCTGCCAATAATACATCCATTTAATATCCCAACAGTGACTGTCTGCTCCCCAAAAATCCTTGATTGCTACTTAACTCCACAGTGACAATTTTTATGGTTCACATGTCAGCTGAAATCCCAGACAGTCGCCAGTCTTCATGGCTTTGCAAGTTTTGTAAAGTTTTGTATTCTAGGTCATGATACTGCTCAATCAGACACGCACCACAAAAAAAAATAATCGCTTTTTATGTAAAGATCACATGTATCACAAAACCTCCCGGATCCAACCCTTAAAATAAAAGGGAGAAAATGTGTAGTCAGGACCCATATGGCTTTTTAGCTGACTTTTAAATAACAAAAAGCAACAAAACAGAATGAAAAATCCAACAAGCAATCAAAACCCACAAACAAAAGAAAACAATGAAAGCAACTTACCACTTGGGAGCTTTGACTGTATGTACAACAGAAACATTGCATATGGAAAGGAAGCAGCATGATGCACACAGAGGTCAATATACGTTGTTTTTGTACAATATATCAATTTTAACATAAAGATATGCGTATGTGAGAAGTGTATGTGTATGACTGTTTTCAAAATATGCTGAATTAATGAGGGTCTTTTGGTTTTGGTTTTTATTTTTTGGTGTTTTTTTTATCCATTCTGTTCAATGCATTGTACAGTACGATTTCTCTTGTCACTAATTTTTTATGTATATTTTTCATTAACAAGAAGAGAGCTGTACTTGCAACTAGTATGTATTTTGTTCACATTTAATGTACCTTTAATATCTTAACTATGTAGAAAAATAGCTTCATTTGATCTGTATTGATTACTCATAATATTTCTGTTTATTCAAATTTAAGAACCTTCACTGTTCCTGTTTCATTATTTTTTACTTTTCTTTTCCTCTCTTTCCCATTATTTTCAATGTAGATAAATACTATGTTAAATGTAGATCATGTCTTTGTTAATGGGTATTTTTCACTATCCAAATTTATTGTGGAGAATATTTTTTAACAAATTATCTTTAAACATTGTAATTACTTTCAAATGCCTAAAGTTGATGATGATAAGCAGAAGACATTCCTAGTCTCCGATAATAATTTTTGTGAGGGTTATGTATTGAAACGATTTTCCCCCCTATATTGTGTAAACAGTGAAAATTTGAGATGATTAATACTTTAGATTTACAAGTGACAAGACATTCCAAAATTCGATTGGGGTACCGTATTCTACATTTTGAGCATGTGTATATGTGTATTAGGGGAAAATTTGCTTGTTTTTGTCTGTTTCATATTTTGTTCCTTTTCTTTTCTTTTATCTTTTTGGGGGTGTTGTTTTTTATTTTTTTATTGGGTTGTTCTTGTTTTTCGTTTCATTTTGTTTTTTTATTTTTATTTCTGTCTTCTTCTTTTTTTGTTTTATTTTCTGTGTTTTTTTGTTGTTTTAATTTGGGTTTGTTTGGGATTTTTTTGTGTCTCAATACAATACATTATGATCATTCTTCATTTGTTATTTATATTTATCAATTTTGAATTTTAAAATTTTGTGAGTTTTTCTCATTTAAATTATTTTTTGAAAATAATCAAAAGATGCACTTGGTATGTATTTCCGTCCACTTTTTCTACAATCTAATTTAAAACTAAACAATTTTTTTGTGAGCTGTCAATCAAGGCGGCGTGTCATTTGTAATGACTGTACATAACATTTTAACAATTTGCTCTTTCACATATTTATTTTGTTTACGTCGTTTTCATTCATTCATCATATGATTCTGCCTTCTGGTAGCATGAGTGAATGGTAGTATCATCAAGGAACTGTATGAAATTGCTTATTTTTTAAATAAAGCATAATGTGAGGATGGAATTTTGCATTAAAATTTCCCTTAAATCACAAGGAATCTTACTAAGCCTTTATGTGTTTGACTGTTCATTGGTTTCATCACACACTGGTTGCTATCGGAGGCTATAAGATGGGCCAAGATTTCTTTAATGTATCTGCTTTTAAAAAGAAGTAATTTTTGTAAAATTTATGTAACTTACCCTATTTGGAGGCTTATACCTGTATGTTGTAAGCTGCAAGAAGTTGAATGAGCCATCTTTCCAGGGGTAAGCTTATGGTTTAGTACCAAACTGTTATTGTAGATTCTATTGCCCTGTCATTGCAATGACTTCAGTGTCCTCCTCTAGCTGCAAAGTCAGAGTGGGCAGCTTGTGCGGCTTGAATGGACCGGCTAGGTGGATTGTTGTCAGGCTGGCTGACTCGTTGGCTGGCTTGCTTGTTGGCTGGCTGGTTTGTTGGCTGGCTGGCTGGCTGGCTGGCTTGCTTGTTGGCTGGCTGGTTTGTTGGCTGGCTGGCTGGCTTGTTGGCTGGTTTGTTGGTTGACTGGCTGGCTGGCTTGTTGGCTGGCTGGTTTATATTTAGGCTGGCTGGCTAGCTTGTTGGCTGGTTTGTTGGTTGGCTGGCTGGCTGGCTGGCTTGTTGGCTGGCTGGTTTACTTTTAGGCTGGCTGGCTGGCTGGCTGGTTTACTTTTAGGCTGGCTGGCTGGCTTGTTGGCTGGCTGGTTTACTTTTAGATTGGCTGGCTGGCTTGTTGGCTGGCTGGTTTACTTTTAGATTGGCTGGCTGGCTTGTTGGCTGGGTGGTTTACTTTTAGATTGGCTGGCTGGCTTGTTGGCTGGCTGGTTTACTTTTAGATTGGCTGGCTAGTTTGTTGGCTGAAATGTTGGGTTTGTTTTTTTTTAAAGAAACAGCAAAAAGAAGTAATGTGAAAAAAAAAAATAATGTTATGCATAAATCCCTGAGAAGATCATCACAACTTAGCTGTGTAAATGAGTAATTTCATGATAGAATTTTACAAGGTATGGCATGAAGTTTTTAGTTTTGGCCTTTTTATGCATCACCATGGGAGTTTTATCATGTCCAATTCTCTCTTGTTTTTTGTGAGGTTTTTTTTCCTGTTTCACTGAGGGCAACACATTTTTAATATCAGGTTTAGTAAAAGTTATCATTTTGTAAAATCTTTTATTTAGCCTGTCAGTATTTTAAATTTGGTTTCCTGAGTTGAATGGAAAATGGAAATCGCATTCACAGCAAACAATAAACAAAAAATACTTAAGACTATACACTTGTGTTTTAATATGACATTAGATTTTTCCTGTAAGTCATTCAACCTCATATTTTATTATTATTGGCTCATTTAATTAGTTAGCGAATTATATTTTCATTATGAATGTTTGTCTCTGAATGATGATTCATCCAATAAAATTTTTGTTTCATTTTTGTATTGTTTACAAACCAAACAGGCTTTTTTTGTGTTGTTTGTTATTAGTACTTACATGTAATTGGTAAACTAGTTTTGATGTTGTTTGCTACTCTATAGACCTTCATACTTCTGTCTCTCTTCACCCAAACAATATTATTTTTTGAAACATTGAGGTCATTGATTATCATCTCAGTAACCCTTCCTCCATTTCCTCCCTTCCACCTTCTGTCTGTCGACCTGTCTGTCTCTGTCTCTGTCTATGTGTTCTCTCTCTCTTTCTCTCTCTCTCTCTCTCTCTCTCTCTCTCTCTCTCTCTCTATGTCTCTCTTTGTCTCTCTCTCTCTCTCTCTCTCTGTCTCTCT
>JBCJKE010152927.1:0-10558 GCA_039654525.1 Melibe bucephala
CTCTCTCTCTCTCTCTCTCTCTCTCTCTCTCTCTCTCTCTCTCTCTCTCTCTCACTCTCACTCTCTCTCTCTCACTCTCTCTCTCTCTCTCTCACTCTCTCCCTCTTCCAACCCCCTATCTTCCAAACCTTTCCCTTCCCCTACTTTTCTCTTTTCTGAACTGCAACTGTAGCATATATGGCATACAAACTGAAAACATAAAAAAGTGAATTATTTAAATGTTGAAGAACTGCTCACATTCTTTAGTGTACATTTTACCTTGGTCTTTTCTTACAGATGTCAAATTTATTCTCGTGATGCCCGGCCAGACAGCAAGTGCAACTCCTGGCAACAGTAGCATCATGTCTGGGTGTAATGGAAGCATTAGTACCAACAGCGCTGTACACTTCACAAATGACAATGGCTTTGTTTGAGAAATGTTTTCTGTATAGGTGACATTTTAAATAATTATCATTACATACAAATGTGATTTTTATTTTTAATGGCAGTGAGAGTGGAATGCATTTGAAATAAATGTGACATTCATCTGTCAATAGTTTTGATTTTAGTTTGGCCTGATTGAAAACTGAAGTTGACCTCTTTCATTGAAAACAAATTGTTGGTTTGTATTAAGTTTGTTGGTGGGTTTCTTTTTGCATGTTATAGACTACTACCACTACAACTGCCTTCTCCTCCTCCTCTTTCTTCTTCTTCACCTCCCTCTCCCCTTTTTCTTCATCTTTTTCTCCTATTTTCTTTTTATGGAGGAGGGGGTGTGGGGTGACGGGGGAGTGGAGGTGGTGTTGGGGGATGGGGTGGGTACTTTTAGTACTTGACATCAAATCCTCCCTCCTCATATTCCCTACTGCATGAACACACCCATCTGATTATAAGCAAGAAAAGTATTTTCCAGAATGTTGAACATTTTAATGATGATGTTTGTTTGTCATTGATTGTAAGATTTATGGACATAAAAGAACCTGGTTGCCTCTTTTCTAGGCTTTTGTGTAAAGAAACAAAAAAGAAGTGAAATGTGTGAAGGCCCGCATGTTGTTCTTTCTCATGCAAAACGAGCTGGTAGAGAGTGAAATTTGTTTTTGTGAGTACAGTTTTTAGTCAACTTGCACCCAAGCCCATAAATAAACTCAAGAATTAAGTGTCATGACAATTTGTATATCAAGATTTATAACTCTGTCACTTACCCTCTTCATTATGCTATGTTCTGCTCTTTAATAAATACATGTATTATGCATCTTTATTCACACCTGACTAAAGCTTACAACTTTGAATACCAAAGCGATGTCTGAGTGCTATACCATATTTATTATTCTTGTCCTGAGAGTAAACTTTCCGCACTTAATCTCACACACTGCAAATGCCGGTACTGGACCAAGATAAAGTTCAGCCTAGGAAGAGGGAACCTCAGACTAAGCGTTTGTATGTTTCAATGCTCTTAAGCGGCAGCCAAACCTTGATTAAAGGTGAGATTTTTTTTTTCCATAAATGGCATGAAAATTATATTGATATGCTTTTTCAAAGTCACTGACCATAGCTGGTGGTGTGTTTGCACCACTTTTATATGAATAAATGGTTGTCTTATTATGTGAATGAAATTCTAAGTTAATACATGTACCTTTTAATAGTCCTTAATACTTTTCCTCCAAGTAAGTTCCTGCCTTTAAAAATCAAATAAATGGCTCCTGAGAATTTATGTTACTGAGAATTATATTAAAATAACAAATTATTCATGTATAGCTTGCTAGAATATGATGTGTTAAAGAATTATTCATATGTGATACATAAATTTGAAGATTTTATATGAAGCCTAGAACTATATTTTAAATAATGTAATAAAATACTTATTAAAAAAACTGTTGTTTAGTAGTATGACAGTACTATGAGTTTTTGGGTTGTTATTTTTTATTTCAGTTTGGGTTTTTTAAAAATTTTTTTCGTTTTTTGTTGTTTATTTTGTTTGTTTCTTTGTTGTTGTTTTTTGTTTGTGTGTCCATTTTTTCCTCTCCTTTATTTACTCTAGAAAGAGGAGTCACATTGTGATGATGCAAAATGTTTTGGGTACTTTATTGACCATCTTCCATCTTAAGTCTATTATTCCTTTCATTTTTGCTTCAGTTGCATAAAACAATGCCAATTAATTGTCACTAGTGAACACTTTTTGCTATAAACGCTGTGTAAGTAATACATGTATACTGAGAAATCACAGTCATCTGTTTTTACTTTCTTCCCATTCAAATGGATGATTTGTTTCTATAGGGGCTTGTTTCATTCATCAGCAGTTTTGTTTTTTTTCCTCGGATCATCTTTGTCTTGATATTTTCATTTTCTTTCTCTGTGGTTTTATAAAACTTACAAGGTTTGGTATGCAAGGAAAATGTGAATTTGTGAATTTAAAAAATATTGCTTTTGTTGTTGCTTTGTTCAGTTTGTTTGTTTGTTCTGAATTGACTTGTTTTATTTGTTTATTTTTTGTTATATTTCGATCAATATATACACATATGAATAGCATACTGTGCAAAGGAATGAATTAATGAGGCAATTTATGCAATTACTTAATAAGAAAATAAAACTAAGATTCAATGTTTCTCAATTACATATATTATATCCTGATTCAGTACTGATTGAGTCAATTAAAAATGAATTTGTCTGTGTGGGAGCAATTTTTGGACCAAAAGTTTCATTGGCCTCAACATTTGTTTTGATGCTT
This sequence comes from Melibe bucephala, assembly GCA_039654525.1. Taxonomy (NCBI): domain Eukaryota; kingdom Metazoa; phylum Mollusca; class Gastropoda; order Nudibranchia; family Dendronotidae; genus Melibe; species Melibe bucephala. The sequence continues at coordinate 2,705 of JBCJKE010152927.1, forward strand.
TACAGTTACAGTCCCAAAAAGATGCAACCTATTCCACTCATAAATACATTTTTTAACTCCCCTGAGTTTTGCCAGAATTAATTTTTGCTGACTCTCCCTTATGAGAATAGAAACACCTTTGCTAAAACATACCATGCAAGGAACAAGTGCTACCATGTTAGGTATCAAAATTCATTAAAAGCCATAGAACAATTCTAGATATTTCTCCAGTTGGGAGTAAGTTAAATTTAAGGGCAAGAAAAACCACATCAGTAGAATAGAACTTAAATGAAGAGGAAATCAAAATACTTTCATCCACATGTATATTGCATAGCGTTTACTACAAGGATCAGGAGAAGTGCTGAAACTGCTAGATCGGATGACCCTGCCAGCGGAAGGTTCTAAGTCACATGTATAGTCTCCCTTCAACTGCCATTGAATCTAAAACTAATTGTCAGTTGGTACATGTTAAATGTATTAAAACACAGACAGTATTTAAAGTCACAAATGAAATATCTGTATTCATAAAAATGTGAAGAAGAGAATGTTTAAAACTAATATTGACCAAGGCCATATGGTAATCTAGCTTTTGAGATACTTGGTACTTGTATTAAAAGGAGATAATACAAATAGAATAATCAAGGTGAAAAATAGTAAATTAATTACAAAGTACACAATTATCTTTCTCTGAGTTTGTTTTTGTTTCCATTTTTATTCTATGTCCAATACATGATTTGTATTTTTCTTTCCATGTATATATATATATATATTTTTTTTTTTTTTCTGTTTGTGAGAAATATGGCTGAATGTTTGTGATAAAACCTAACAATATTGTATCAAAATGAGGGTATTGCATTGGAATGCCCTTATATTTCTCAATTCTTATATAGTTTCCTAAATATATAAAATATATATTGTATAATATATATTGTCATTGTTAAAACTGTACATAAGTATTAAAATTTCTTATTTATTATTGAGTAATGGATACTTTAATATCAATGTCTTGTAAAGTATTTAATCCTTCCCATAGAATTTTTTATCATTTTTAAAGGCAAGCAAACATGTGACTTAATTTCACAATCATTTCTTTCCTTTATATTAGTGTAAGCTGTGAACGAGTCTGTAAAATTTGTTTCCTCACATGTATGTGTTTTATCTATTGTCCATGTATGTTTTCTCGACTCCAAACCCCAAGATATTAGTGGTTCACTAAGGGGTCAAATGAGATTGTTTGACTCTCTTTTAGTTTGCCCATTGTAGGTGCCCTGTAGATTAGACGTTTTGTGTGATTGTTTTAATTTCCAGCCGGTAGGTTATTACCTTGTGGATGTCGTTTAACTATCATTTTATCTATCCATCAATACTGACATTAATATTTTAAGCACAATTTAGCCTTCTTTCTGCCCCTTTTGTATTCTTGTATGCATATATTTAATAGGGTAATGAATTCATATTTTTAGATATATGTATTCCATGTGTGCTTGGTTGATAGGAATTTTCTACCGTTAGTCTTTACACTGATTAGCATTCTTATTATTAATGCAACCTAACGGTATAAGGTGAACAAATGCCGGTGATAGCTGCCAACCATCATAAATCATATTTCAATAATGATAATATTTTCATTGTCATCTACGCACCATCATGATGATGACAGCTAAGTGGTATACTCCGAGCTGATATTAAATTATTTTGTGTGAGCCGGTGATATTTTACATTAGTCATTAGCTTGCCCCTTCAAAATGAGCATTCTCAAGAGTGAGTAAGAACAAAAATTTTGGTCAAGCTTTGGCTATGATTGATAATGGATGGTGTGATCCTAAGACACTTTTTCATCAAATCATTTACAAAGCTACCTCACCCTTTGTTACTATACTTAGGGCATGTGTATATATCTTGTTCCATCATGACCACTGTCATTTCTGACAAAAATGAATAGACATCATCATACTAAATTGTGAAACACCATTGCTACTAGATACCTACTTCAAACTAATTATTAGTTCTGTAGGGCTGACTGTCTAGATAATCTTTTTCATCAGTTTGTCTACTGATAATCACATAATGTTTTGAGACTTCAGTTTTTGAAGTGTAACAAGAATTGATAGTTATAGGGTGTTGCCTTTATGCAAACAATAGTTTCAGGGCCATCAAACAAGTAGATCTTCTCTATTCATTTTAAGAAAAATTATGAGTTGTTTTTTTTCCTCACCTTACTTCAAGCACATTTTATGATGTTTTGTGTTTTTTTATGTTCGTTTTTTTTGTTTTGTTTTGTTTTTTTTTTTGTGCATGTGTACGTGTTTTGTTTATTTTTGTTTTGTTTTGTTTTTTGTATGTTTTTGTTGTTTTTTTAGATCAGGAGGAGAGCTGAGCCAAAGTTTTCAAAGAATCTTTTTAGCTGGAGACAATTACTTTGACTTTAATTTAAAGGCCTATAAATAAGATTTTAGAGAAGCTAGAGACTTCAGTTTTTTATGCTTAATATCATTCTTTCCTTATGCAAAATAATTGAGAAGTATCATTTCTTGTTTTTCATTTTGCAAGGATTCATTGAAAGGGAGTTGATTTGGAACCATAATAGAGATTTTAATTTGTTTAAATTGGCTTTGTTAAAAATAAGACCTGCTAGAACCAAGAGCAGTTGTAGCAGGAATAGGGCAGATCCATAAATGTATGTGGTAAAACATTCCATTTATTGTGATATTTAGTCTATAATCTCATACAATTCATATCAACTTAAATAAAAATTAAATTAGAGCTCTTCATTATACAGCACATATTGTCCACTCAATTGTGCTCTTCTTTACACACTTTACAATGTGTTCCTCCATTTCATTCAGTATTCTTCTCAGCTCTTTGAGGAGCATGCAGAGCATTTTAGTGGCACATCAAATATCTGTCACTGCCTTTAGTCGGAAGTATGAGGCTAGGGGCTGAATAATAAGACAAAGAAATTATTAGATCTAACACACGAGATCTAGACAAATTATGAAAGCCCCATAGAAAATATTCACAAATACAGAGGGAAGAATTGAATAAAGAAAAATAGGAAGTATAAGGAAGAAGCTGATTGGCTTGGTGGTAAGAACGCTCTACTACTTGCCTTGGCGAGACGATTCGGTCTCACTGTCCGGGGTTCAATTCCTAGTGGAACCACAACTTTTTCTTCCTTATACTTCCTATTTTTCTTTTATTCAATTCTTCCCTCTGTATTTGTGAATATTTTCTATCGGGCTTTCATAATGTGTCTAGATCTAGTGTGTTAGATCTAATAATTTCTTTGCCTTTAGTCAGGTACTCTTTCTTGCACCTAAGTGGGAGAGATTATGTGTTTGTAAAGTTTTTTACAAGAACCTTATATTGCACATGTCCTTTGACCATGATCTGAGCCTGGGACCTCATGGTCTTAAGCTTGAATGCCTACCACTACCAACAAGAATACAATGCTATACAACTTGTAAGGTGCCTGTCAACTTCCATTAGTCTTTGAAACTAATTCATAGTTCATAAAAATATGAGCATAACTCTCAGAGGATTTTTTGTTTGTTTGTTATTGTTGGTCTGATTAGCAATACCCCTTAATTTGAATGAGGTTGATTATATTTAAATTTAAATAGCTGTAGGCTCAACAGATTTACAAATTTTACATTATATTGCATTTTGTTATTTAATGTTTTCCTCCCTATACATTGAAAACTGGTTTGTATTCCCCATTTATACATTTAATATATAGTGTGGTTCTTAACATTTTGACTGGTAATTGTAATAGATATTTACCAGGGTAAGTTTAAGGTTTTGAAAGTTTTAGCTTATCACAAGCCATCACTGATATCAGCATTAGCGTACTTTGCACAGTGGACTGGTGAAAACCTTTCCTCTGTCTGTCATTATTGAAATCCTCTAAGGATAATTAATGAAAAGTTGGTCGCATTTCTTTCAAACCTCATATATATTTTTTCAGTGATTTCCAATATCTGCCATAGAAGACAGGCTATTGATTTTTCAACACTGCTGCTTAGATTTACATCTCATCAGTGTAGATTAATTAGATTTTGTTTATCTACTTCTGCTCATACTCATTCTAAAAATAAAATAAATTGTGTCATATAAATGGCCTTTTCATTGAACATTGGCAAGAATAACGGTAACAGTAACAGTTTTAATAATGCGCTTGTTGTCCAGTAAAGCAAAATGCCACAGTGGAGAACTCTGTATGAATAAAGAACCAACAAGGTTTGTCTCTTAAATGACAAAACTAAACAGTGAATTTACAGGTTTAAACCCTTTCTTAGATAAGTAACCATAAAAATGACAATAAAAACAAGAACAAAATTTACAATGACTGGATGATGACAAAGTTAAGGGAGAAAAATAAAATATATGAGAAAGAATCTAATGAAAAATCAATTTCGAATCAGCCTGCTGAAGCTGAGTCTTAATCCAAAAATTTATTGTTTTTTCTGAAGATTTTTAATAAAACTTTGCTTTGTCGCTATTACTATCAGTACATGTTTAATTTTCACTAGTTCTATGTGCTGTGTAACGTCTAACCTAATTCATCCATTTATGTACATTGATCATTTCATCATAGGATTTTGAATTAATACTTTTTATTTCTACCCGTTTTTCCCTTTTTCAAAGGGATAGGAATTTAACTAAGCTTGGTGAAGTGTGTCATTGCATGTTAAAAATCTTTTTTGTTACATTTTGGGTTTATTTAGGGTTTTAATTTTATATGATTTTTAATGTGCTGATGAAAATCATGCTTCATGTCAACCATTAAATATGAAGAAAAAGTGAAGATTTTGCTTGTTTTGTTTTCTTACGATGTTGTATTTTTTGTATAACAATTAACATTCTTCAAGTGCATAAAGCTTGCTTTTAAAGTCAACATCTTGGGATCAACAAAAGTGTTGACTTGGATGCGAGGTTGACTGTATTCAGGGTAGCGATATAATCACACATTTTTTAAAGATGTGTGTCAGTATTTATGTACAGTTTTATTAGTCCTTTGTCATTGAAAACGAAGAGCCTAATTAGAGCTGAGGCTTAGGGATTCAGAAAAGAAAAAAAATATGGAGAGAAAGCTGTATTTTGTCTCTCCTTGAGCGAAGGTGATAGTTCTTTTTGAAATGGTGACAATCATTAAAGGGCCATATCTTGGTATCTGTAGTAGTAAGTAGAACTTAATAAAAAAAATACAATGCGCAGTGCACCCTGCTTACATTATTTCCATGATTTACAACTCTCACTCTCAGTAGATGTTTAGACTCATCTACACAATATGTCTCAAAGATGGGAAGGCAAAGTGTGTTTCACGTATTAAAATACATGATACAACTTAGTCATGATGTGCATGGCATAGGCTTATCATGTGTGTGTGAGCTTCTCCCTTCTTCCAAGTGATTTTTACCTTTCCAATAAACCAATTTGTTGTTAGCTGGCTGGAGTGGGCCAAGAAGTTTAAGACTGTTATATTCAAATTTTAACTGACTTCTCATGATTCAACCAATTACATGAGCATTTTTTATTGTACAATATCCGCAAAAAATACTCAAAGCGCTTTGCAAGTGGCCCTAAGCCAACAGCAACACTGAATACATAAAACAGAACATGCAGCCAGTTAGGCGCTATACATTTTTTTTTGGAACAAAGACAGCTGTTTTATGGCCAGGTACTCTTTACACTTGTACTCTTTACACTCGAGTGGGGTGAGGAAAGTGTATATGTGGAAAACTTTTCCCTAAGTGCCAGCACTGTGACTCAAACCCACAACCTGTCAATTACAAGCCGAGCATCTAACCACTAGACCATGCTGCCCATAATAACAATATCATATATATGCATCAACACTGGGCAAGCAAAATGAAAAAAAGCCATGGATTAATTTCGATCACTGTCTCCATGCAGGGAAAGTCTGTTGAGTTTACAAGGCGTGTTTCTTTGGACAAATTATGCATCAAGTGCCTGAGGTCTTGCACTAGGGTACTTATTATTATTAGCGACTTGGTCAAATTGATAGTCCACAAAGAAAGTGCCAAGCATATTTCATGGGAAACGGGTTAAGTTTAAGATAAAATAAAAACCTAGACAGGGGGGCTTGGGTAGAAGTATGAGATTTTATTGCATCATATGGCACACAAATGTCAGGAACTGTTATTTCTTGTACAGTGGATTCCATTAAGCTTTGAACAATGACAAGCCATTGTCTATTGACTAAATGTAGTAAGGTAAAGGAAATTAATTGTGCCCACCATTAGTGGGGATAATTTTAGGATCCATAGAATAAAGTATCCTGATAAGACAATGAAACTTATTTTAATCAAGCACTTTCTCAAAAAAAAGAACATTCAGATAAGACAGTGGAACCTTTAATTATTAAGCACTTTGTCATGTTGTAAGAGTGTTCTCTTTGTATTAGGACCACGCACAGGAAAAAGGGAGACCATATAGGAAAATCCCTGAAGGTGATTACTTAAAGTGTAGACAGCCAATAAACTACCGATCAATGTAAAATGCAGTCAAGTCATTCAAGATACTGAAGGTTTTAAACAGAAATTTAAATATATAACTTATATAATAAAGTTATAACATTAACTAGTGATAGTAAATACAAGTAGCCTAGTTACTTTTCGGTGTTGACAATACTCAATTCACTGAGTTTGTCAGCTTTCATGAAGGTCAATGCTGCATATTTTGCATGAATCTTGGATTCACTTTCTCCTGGTTTTCATTGATGAAAAAATGTGCAAAGCAATTGGGAAAACCAAAGTTTAAGGTCTATGACTTGAGACCGAATTAGTGGTAGATCTTCATGCAATGACTGAATGAGTACTTTCCTTACTAAGAATACTAAGATCTCCACATTTAAGCCCAGCCAAGCCAGAGACAATGGAGACCTGTCTCTTTGTTTAGCTGTAGGCCTTGGTCTTGCTTTCACCTGTAGTGTAATAAATGCCAGTGTAATGTAGTGGATGAGGTGCAGTGACTTCAGGGAAGTGAAGGGAGGGGACAGGTTACCAACTCAAATAATCTCAGCCTACTTGTTAAAAAAAAAATCTTTTGAATTGTCTTTAAATTAAATTTAAAGGACAGAAAATTTTATTCAAAAAGGGAAATTAGAATTGTTCTGTCACATTCAAGTAAATTCAAGTCTTCTTAAAAATTAAAAATGAGGCAAAAGATGAAAGTGACAGTAGTTCGGGTGAAAGAAAAGTAGTGACAGTAATTTGAGAAAAAAAGAAAATCAAACATCAGACACAAACCAACAATACTGTTTTATCATCCAGAGATTGATGCCAACAGTTAGAAATATTAATGCAACACTAAGTCAAAGATACCTGTATAATTTTATTTACATTGTGTAAATGCAACTAAAATACCTAAATCAATTTTGTTCGTCATCTATTGAGTCTCATGAGAAAAGCGTGAGGAGATTCAGGACTGTTGAGAGGAAAATATTTGTAGTAAAAGTTTAAGATCAACTCCTGAGCCTTGAATCCAAACTTTTGGTAGAGTAACATGGCAGGACTGGAGGCAGATACGTGCAATAAAACATCTTTCCCCATACATGTCTGGTAGTGGTAGACAAATAAAAAACAAGTAAATAAAAAAAGATAGTTCTAATCTAAGCACATAAAGTGATGATAAAGGTCACTTTTTAAAAAATCATATTTTTAAGACGTACATTTATTTCTTAAAAGAATATTATTTGTAGAATAAAGGAAGGAGAACAATATAACTAGTTACTAACGCAGTGCGAAAAAGTAAATAACTGTCAATATCTTCAATTTCAAGTTTTTCCCCATGACTTGCACTGTCTCCCTATTAAAAAACAAAACAAAACAACAACCCAAAAAATAGGGGAAG
>JBCJKE010153038.1:0-10557 GCA_039654525.1 Melibe bucephala
GCGCGGTAGCAGTATCAGTACAGGCCTAATAATAGTATGATGGCCCAAAACACCGGTGGGGAATAAGCACAGCCTTTGAGATTACCATTATTGTATTAATTTACTGTTACAAAAAATCAAAATAGCTTTCTACTGATCAATCAAAAGGTGTTGCACTGTTTCTGATGTCTAGTATATATATATATATATTGGTGCTGAACCTGAAGTATTATTAAGCCTGAGTCAGATAACAGAATGCCACAGTGGAGAGCTCATAGTGAATAGTTAACAATAAGATATGTTCGAAAAAATGTCTCCACTATAAAGACAAAACAAAACATTAATTTTTTGGGTTCAAACCCTTCTTCAGAATAGTGACAATTAATCTATTATAATTAAGAAACTAAAATAGAATAAGTAAACAAAAGCTTAGCTTCGGTAAGGTTGTAGTGTTGCCTGTATCGAAGTCCTAGTGAGAATAACAAAATATGTATCAAGGCAAGCTCTTCAGCCTAAGAAGAAAGCCAATGGCAATCGCATTCCACTCATTTTACCTTATTACCCACATACCAGATCTATTGTAAACATCCTTAAACAGAACATGTTCATCCTTCAGGCCGACCCTACAACCCATTCACTGTTCCCATTGCCACTTTTAAACGCCAGAGAAATCTTAGAGATATTCTAGTTCATAGTCGCCTTCGTTCTTCAACTACTTCTCTTCACCCAACTTTTTCTGCTGCTGCTGGAACAGCCACCAATGGAGCATTTCCTTGCCAACGCAGTAACTGTAAAACTTGTCCTTTCATTGACTTTTCAACAACCTTCCGGTTCCCCGGATGTCGTTAGATTATAAAAGAGTGTCATTCTTGATCTTCTCGCGACATCGACTATGCTGTTAAATGCAATCGTTATGACGTTTTTTATATTGGGGAGACTGGACTTCAACTTTCTTTTAGATTTTCTCACCACGGGAGAGACATTGAACATGAGGAGAGGAAACCTTTACCTCTTCACTTTAAAAAAATTAAGCTTTTATACAGCGTAATATCCACTAAACATGCTCAGAGCTTTACAAGTGGTCCCTAGTCAAAACAACCATTGAACACAATGACACAAGACGGAACATTATGCTGCCTATTAAGCGCAATACATTCTTCTTGGAATGAAGACAATGCTGTTTACGGCCAGGTACTCATCACACCTGAGTGGGGTGAGGAAAATTTGGTATACATGGAAAACCTTTTCCAAGGGCCCACAGTGTGGCTCAATCCCGCAACTTCTCTATAATGAGCCAAGCGTCTTACCTCTAGACCATGTTGCCCACATTAATCCAATAGACACAGAGGAACTCACAATGTTCAAGTTTTCATACTGAAGTCCTGTCCTGTGCACCAATTTAAAAACTTCAACTAGAATTTTGTTTACGTATCATTCTGCACATTTTGAAAACAAAAATACTCTTGTTGCCTTGCTACATGTTTTGTTATTCCCACTAGGACTTTGATACAGGCAACACTACAACCTTACCGAAGCTAAGCCTTTTTTTTATTTATTTAGATCTACATATCTTTTTTTTACTTACTCTATTTTAGTCTAGTAATTATAATAGATTAATTGTTACTATCATTTGTTATTTATTGTTTTCTGAAGAAGGGTTTAAACCCGAAAATTTACTGTTTTATTTTGTCTTTATAGCAGAGACATTTTTTCGAACTAATCTTGTTGTTTATTATTCACTTTAAGCTTGAGTCAAATGGTTCAAAAACCCCTTGTACCCTTGGAAATCTTGAAGTAGAAACTAGAAAATGATTTTTACACATAACTTCATATGATGACATATTTTGAGAGTTAATTCCATTACTGAATAGAAGATGGAAATAATGAGTGCAGATCTGTGACTTGTGACCGGAAAAAAATAATTTTTTACTGTGTCTTCTAGTGTTCTTAGAGACACATTGAAGTATGTCTGGGTTTTCAACAATGCTGAGCTTTTGAGTGTTTTGCACCTCTGTAACAGTGTTACTAGGCTTAGTTCTTTTGCAAGTTATTGCGGTAGCTCTTAATTTGCTGTATTTCTTTGATCTTTCTTTTTCAAAATAGGTTGAACAATAGCATGTTTCCAGAAATGAGGTATAGAACCAGTGTTGAGAGAAGTTTGAAATATCTTTGTTAATGCTAAAAATAGTACACCTGCATATAGCTGAAGAAGACAAATGGGAATATTATCAGGACAAAGTGCAGTTTTGAGATCAAAATTAACAAGGAGTTTTTGGACACTATTTTGGTATTGATGTCTGGCTCAATTTAACTTGTGACGGCATCTACATCTGGAATAATAGTCAGAACTTCTTGTATGAAAACAGAACAAAATTGATTGCTACATATGATTGCTCCAGGGTTCCTCTGTGTAGAGCTGATTTTTCAATTCTTTTTTACTTAAAATTGATGGATCTGATTCTAGAATCAGAAGTGTGTCTGGCACTAGTTGAGGATAGTCAGAGAAGAAATCATCTTAGGAAAACTTGACTGGAGTGGACAAGTGAACAAGAGTGGACAAGTGAGCACGGATAGCTCAGTTGTTAGGGCACTTGACCACCAAACAAAAGGTCACAAGTTCATTTCTGGCTGTGAAGGCTTGAATTAAATGAGTTATTTGGGTTTTTTTTTGCTTTTTTCTGCCTCCTTGTCCTAAATCTCCCATGGAAACACTCAAACAGATATAAATGAAAGGTTAACAAATGCCAGAAAGGCTTTTGGTATTCTCAACTCAAACTGGAAATCAAACTAAATCTATTAAAAAAAAATATATATATTTTTAAAAGCAACATCTTGGCACTTCTTCTCTATGGTGCTGAACCATGGAAAGCTATAGAAGGTATCTGTCAGAAGCTCAACATTCTTCAAAACAAATGTCTAAGAAAAATTTTCAAAAGATATCGGCCAAATAAGATATCAAACAAAGACCTACCCAAAAAGGCATGCACGGAGCCACTAGCCAAATAAATAAAGAAACGAAAGTGGAAATGGTTGGGACATGTTTGCAGAATGCACTCCTCAGCATTCCCAAAGACTGCATTAAGATAGACACCTCAAAAACAAAGGAACAAAGGACATCCGGTGCATAAGTGGAAGAGAAAAGTAGAAACAGAAATAAAATAAGGGAGAGGTTGGAAAGAAAGCAGTAGATAGGGATCTTTGACATTCCCATGTTGATACACGCCTTATGTGTCACTGCATATGATAGAGGATAACTAAGAAAAAGTCTGTGGTAGACAGGATAAATGAGTGCCTAGCCCCATCAGAGATGGACGATAAACTAGAAGGTCCCATGTGCCTTTGAGCATGTAAAAGAACACTCAGTGATTAAAATCGCAAAGAGTAAGCCATATTGGCCGCCACCCTGGCAAAATTCAATTCCTACCAAAAACCTTTTCCGACTTATTCACTCGTACAAGCTCTTCTACCACAAACTTACTGACCAGTTCATTCACATTGCTTTAAAGTTGGTATACATACCAATCAAATCCTCCCAAGTAGATGCTTTGTTTCCTTTCAAAGACACTTGTGTTTCCCAAGTTTCAGGTACTGGAAGCTTCATGCGTTTGCCAGCTTTTTCCTCATTAAATGAGCCAGGCAATCGGCTTTGATAAAAACCATCCAAAGTTGTGGGATACCTGAAAATATATTTACTTGGCTTTAATTCTTAAATGAATTTTAGTGGAATTTGGTTCATTTCTTCATTTGCCAGAATAGGTGCTACTTAAAAAGATAACGTGAGGTTACCTAAACATTTCCAGGCATGATTTTAAGATGAACTAGCAATAAAAAGCAATTGTAATACATTTTTCTAATAATTTTCACTAGCTTTGAACATTATAATAATTGTCATACTTCTTGCCAATGATGGACATCACTTGTTCAACTGGCTCCCTCAAGTGAAGTTTTCTAATTAACTGCTTGATAGTGAAATGCTGTTTTCGTATTTCTTCTTGACTCTCTTTTTCATCATAGGAGACACTGCTCAGCTGTTGAAAAGCATTTAAGTACAAAATAAAGATATTGTTAGTATAAGTAAACATGACTTGATTGCATTCTTTGAAATATCAGGTTTTTCCACAAAATTCCATCTATATTTTCTGTTACATCTGTGATATTTGCCAGATAAGTTTTGACTAATAAAGCGCACCAAACTGTCATTCTCTTGATATATAAAATATTGGGTCTAAAATTTGATTGCTCAAAACATATGACTGCATTGTCTATCTCATCTTAATGCTGAATTTGACTGCTATGGACATTCAAATAAAGCTATAAGTGATAGATCTGCATCTTAAGTGTTACACTACCAACATAATATCTTTACATCTTTCTTGCTTATTGGTTTTAAATAGATGCATCTATGTTAATGTTTACTTAAATTTGATTTAGTTACCATCAGGTTTATGGAATACAGAACAACAAATGTCCTGACGGTTTGAAATTGTCAGCAATAGGCTTTCATAAATTTGTGAATGCTGTTGTCAATGAAGACTGGGCAAAATGTATTTCAAAGCCATGCCAAGGAAGACAGAGAGCAGATTTACACAAATTTTCGATTCTGGCATACATCCTAATGGTTTAATTTACTGTGGAGTTCTAAAAGATATTAGTCAAAAGTAATTCCACTACCATGACAATATTTTAGGTTCTTCTTTTGGTTCTTTCTGTATTTGCTCCATTTGTTGTTGTTGTTGTTGACGTTGTTGTTGTTGTTGTTGTTGTTGTTGTTGTTGTTGTTGTTGTTGTTGTTGTTGTTGTTGTTGCCATTTCTTGCTTTTTTTTTTATAGGGAATGGCATGCCTGTTGTTTTTTTTCTGCCATTTTAGCTTCGCTATGATTTGAGTTTTTGGTTAGTTTTGTTATAATATTTAAAGAAAAACATGTAAGAAAAGGAGAAAAAGATGCACACAAAAAAGTTAGCCACAGATAAGCAAATAAAAAATTAAACTAATAGACTCATCATCGAAACGAAATGCAAATACATTCATAACAATCTTTCAAAACATGCTGGCAACACCCAAAAAATTTTTAATTCATAAATGGGCTTATCAAGGATTTAACTCCTTCAACCCAAACTTGTGACATCAAGGACAGTGTTTTAGCCATTGAATTTGGTTAACATTTCAACAACAACAAAACTTGAGAAAATAGGATAAGGCTTTGATCAACCAGAAATCACCGTTGACATACTGCCATCGACATCAACACGAGCAAACGTTGCTACACTTCACCAACACACAACTTTTCAGTCGGCCTGAAAGGACATAGCACCATGGGTGCCATTAATCAGTGGTACACTATCAGCAATACCTCAAGTTGTCGATAAACTATCATTGCTACCTCAGGTCATTGAGGAACTATCATTGATAACACCAGTTGTCATTAAACTGTCATCGAAACTTCCAGCTGTCAACATACTATCTTCTATGTCTCTAGCTATCCACACACTATCATCGACACGTACTGTCAATATGTCAATATGTCAATCTCAATACACAATCATCGATGTCCAAATCTGTCATTACAATATCACTGATACAACCTGGCATCAATATAACACCATCTTTACCTACATCAGTTGGAACACCATCATCAACATCTGTCCCTATACCATCATTAGGACCTTCAGCTGCTCATATATTATCACTATCAGTTCTTAAGCCTACAACAACCAATGAAATATAGCAGATCAATAATATGTTACCCAGCAAATCCTGTGAGCTTGATCCAATGCCATCATGGTTAGTTAAAGAATGCATAAACGAGATCGCACGGCCTGTTAGCCAAATCATTAACCAGTTGCTAGAAAAAGGAAAATGATGATATTGGAATAACTTACAAACTATAGGCTAGTTTCTAATTTGCATGTTCTGTCAAAGGTACTCAAAAAAATTATTGCCAGCCGACTTTGTCAACATATCCAAGGCAATCCAAATAACACAACCTTTCCATCGGCCTGAAAGGACATAACACCAAGAGAGCACTTTTACGGGTCCAAAATAACATCATATTATGTGCTGTTCAACGGAAAAACAATGTTATCTTATTGCTCCTTGACTTAAGCACTTCATTTAATACAACTGACAACTGCATAGTCTTGCACCATTTGGAGGAGTGTTTTTTTTTTCAAATAGACCTAGAGCAAAGATACAAATCACAACAGAATCCAGGTGACGAAAACATCAATGACATTACAGAACTGTGTAACAAAATTAAGATAACATCAGAAAAAGAATTAAAGAGACATAACATTTCTAAAAACATTTCAAAAGATGTGAAAGATTTGGTGAAATTAAGAAGTAAAAGGAAAATACTAAAAAATACAAAAGAAAAAATAGGAGCTAAACAAACTCATACACAAAAGACAAAGACAACATCACAGATGTCACATAACAGAAACAATAAAGAAAACTAAAGAATAAAGCAAAAGCTTCACAACCGCCTAGAAAAAGCTTAGCCCTGGCAGACTCCAAATAACTGGATTATTATATTATGAAAATGGAGCTAATCACCAACAGAAATGAAATGGTAGACCAAGCATGAGTGTATTATAATCCTTTCCAAGCCTACCAGTGCAAGATCAAAGCTAAAAAATCTCCCTACGCACTCCATGAAATCCAGGTATGGGAAATAATGCTAGCTGTCAAACAGACTAAAAAAGGAAAAGCCTCAAGACCAGACATCACCATGGACCTTATAAACAATGTTTCAGATGTAATCAAGCATGATTGTATTTAGTTCAAGTGACTGAGGCGCAACTCAAATTCCAATCAAAGAAAAAAAGGATGGAGGGGCAAAACATTGAAGGAATTTCCTTTTACAAACATTCATAGAGAGAACACTCAAACACAGCACGTTTAGTGTTGGGATCAGATCTCCCTTGAAGAAATGTTATATTATTATATTTCAATTATTTCAACATTGAAAAAAGATTGAGATAACACCAGAATGGTGGATCAATTGAGCACTTGAAGTACTAACATATGGGGGATTCAAATGAAGTAAGTAGTTATCTTTTATACAGCACAATGGATATGAGAGTTAACAGAGGATTGATCATCATGTGATAACTGCAAAAATGATACTACTGAGGAAAAGAAATATACAGCTTATTGATTGTTGGCATTTAACCTTTATATCCCATACCTCATGGGGCTTGGTTTCCCCCGAAGGGAACTGCTTATGTACAAAGTAAAAAGCAAAAAAATAAAACCTGTTTCACAAGTCCCTTGTGATCAGTTTCTTCCTCAGTATCACTTGAATCGCTTTCAAAGAATGTTCCTCTTTTGCTTTTCTTTGCCTCTTCTTTCTTCACTGCTTCAAGCTTTTGAGCTTTTGCCTTTCTCTTTTTGCCAGAACTTTCCTTGTTGTATTTTGCTGAAATTAAAATTAAACCAATTTTTTTTTTCCTAAACTGATATAAATGGGTTTCATAAAGAAAGACCCTTTAATTAGCTTAAACAAATCAGGAGGAGGGGGGGGGGGGGGGGGGAGAGAAGTTTCCAGAAAATCCCCCCGCCCCACCAACCAAACAACACTCCTTTCAATAAATTTTATTTGCTATATAGTACATTTAAGACAGAAACATGTGAAATAATAATAAAATTTATTTAATTAGATCAACATTGATGTATGACATTTCAATCTATTAATTGCTAATCAGAAAGTCATTGGGCTATTGCTATCATTTGATGCCTAAGCACACTGGTTGCATCAAACTAAATGTAGCAATGAAGATAATGAAATGAAATTTTAAAATTTTATCAACAAAGCAAAGCGTTTCATTTCTAAATTCCTCTTGAAAAAAAGGAAGTGTATATTTATACACCACTCTGCAAGTGTAGAATACAGGGGGATTTCTATATTCTATACACACCAATGTGTGTGTATAAAATATAATACATGAGGGACTCTATATTTGTACACCAGGTTTTCTGTAAAAAATGTTATTTTTATTCTGATAACATTTGCAACACTCCCATTTATTATCTCCAGTTTTTCACTAGAAAAATAACAGGTGCTTCACAACAATGTTGAATTCAATTATAGATCAAGTACTAGTACACTGACCCTGCCTGCTGAGTCCAAACAATATAAATGTGAGCTAAAAATGGGGTACTATATAGCAAATAAATCTAGGGCCTACTGACAAAGGGGATGTGGAAGAGATTTAAGCATGTTGGCAAAATATTAATAAATGGTACTTTTCAGAATAATAGTAGCAACAACAACAGCAACAATAATAATAATAATAATAATAATAATAATACAGTACATGTAGTTTTCCGGAGGGTTCCCGGTGGTCGGGAAGCAGCCTAACCGGGCACTTAGGCGGAGCGGGCACTTAGGCGATGTCGACCCTGTGGCTCCCAGGAGGTCTGATTTTCATTATCTTTAACTTGAGTTTTCAAATATCATGAAGTTTACAATGCATATTGAGCATGATGGTCACATGTGGACAAAGATAATCTTGCTGAGTTGTTTTTTTTCATTTACAGTGCAACACGTATTCGTCGTCAAATTTGTTGGGGCAACAGAAATAGTTCGAGGAATCCGTGATTAGAGAAATCCATGAAAACACATGGTGATAAAGGAAGCCCTTATACTAGTAGTATAGTAGGGTAATTTAATATTGGAGTTATGTCCCTTGTTGTCTGTCGCTCTATTTCAGCGAGGGTGCTTTGGTGTGTTGTTTTTTGGGGGTTTTTGTTTTTTGTTTTTTTGGGGGTTTTTTTCTTTTCTACTTGGGGAAAAGAAAGGGGGGGGGGCTGGGGGTTAGTTTGGAGAGGAAATGGTTTACTCTGCCAATTTCTTGTCGCGTCGAGCTAAGGGTATAGATGATTCAAAATGTAAGTACAGTACTATACAGAACAGTAGATCTATCTAATAAAAATCGCGCCACAACTAGGCCTACACGCGTGTAATGCAATGCTGTAGGCATTGACCTATTGTTCGTCAGCATAGCACAGGCTATACTTTATGTTGCCAAACACCTGTGTGATGATGATTTCAAGGCATGGATAGTGTAGGATTAATATGATAGATCAAGGGTGTGTTCGGATGCTACTTGTAGAAGTAGTAGTATTACTACTGGTGCCTAGTGGGCTTTTCACATGACTTATACCGAGCTACACATGTCAGCATGATGTGGGCTATTTTTAGTCACGGATTCATGGGTTTTTCAGACTACTGAGATGGGACAAGTTGCTTGCACTGTCCAGTAGCCGGCAGAAAGTTTGAGGAATTCATGAACAGGTTCGACGAATCCATGACTAAGATGTAAAGAAAATAGAGGAAAATATTAGGGACAATGCAGTCTGTTTGAGGGATCCGTGGATTCGACGAACGCGTGTTCGATGAATACGTGTTGCACTGTAGTATGTTCACATCATCCTGAAGGTCACGCCTAGATTTTCCAAACAGAGCTAGATCATCAGAAAATGAAAGCATTAAAATGTTTACTGGTTTGAGTTTCCACATATCTACAATGATTTCCTTCACTTTTGAGCATGCCTTTACAACTGAACCCATAAATATGATACACAAAAGAGAGCTCAGTATCGAACCATGTCTAACTCCTATATCTACTTCAAATTGTTCAAATAATTTCCCATCTATACTCTGAAAACTCTGTCACCAACAGGTCTTAATATTACACACCAATTTGTTAACTTTCAACTAGATTTCTGTTTACATGTCATTCTGCACGTATTGATTCCCCAAGTATTTGATTTCCGTTGCCTTGGTATTCCCACTTGGACTTTGATCAAGGCAAACAACATCTATACCTTACAGAAGCTAAGCTTTCTTTTTCTCTTTACTTAGATCTACAAATC
This sequence comes from Melibe bucephala, assembly GCA_039654525.1. NCBI lineage: Eukaryota > Metazoa > Mollusca > Gastropoda > Nudibranchia > Dendronotidae > Melibe > Melibe bucephala. The sequence goes on from JBCJKE010153038.1 coordinate 9,858, forward strand.
TTTTGCTTACTTGTTCTATGTTAGTTTATTAATTATATTAAATTAATTGTAATAATTATTGTTTTTAATATCATTTTATTATTTATTGTTGTCTGAAGAAAGGTTTAAACCCGAAAATTCACTGTTTTGTTTTGTCTTTATAGTGGAGACATTTTATCTAAATTATCTTGTAGTTTACTATTTACTTTATTTACTCTTGTGTATTTATGGATGTCTTTATGTAGAAAGAAGCTTTTGGCTATTTTCATGCTATTCTTTAAACAGAAATCTATTAGTCTCTCCTCATTCGGTCACATTTTTGTCTCTCTTATTACTCCAAATGATGTTTCTACATTCCTGCCTATTCTAACATTTAAATCTCGTAAAATCCTTACTACATGCTTGGGTTTCAGATTTTCTATAGCTATCTGCTATATGCTTTCGAAGTTGTTTGTTTTTTCTGTAGTGGCATCTTCATTTGGTCCATGAGGTATGAATAATTCAATTTCTCTTCCTTCTAGTTCAATGTTTATCCATGGTGTCCAGGCAAAAGGGACAATCAAAAATCCTACCACCCAATTCAAAAATCCTACCACATTTCTCGCAATACCGGACCCTCCAAAAAGTAAAAAAAAAAAATTAATAAAATTAATTCCAATGTGTTAAAATGAAGCACTTTCCCATTGTGTATGCAAGCAAATAGATCTAGAGATCTACTTCA
>JBCJKE010153149.1:0-13791 GCA_039654525.1 Melibe bucephala
TATGGACTCATAGATTAAATTAGAAATGTGTTATGAACTATAAATCCTCTTGTGGTAGCGCAGATAGCTCAGTTGTTAGGGCACTCGAAGCCAAAGATCATTGTGGGTTCATTCCTGGCTTTGCAGACTTGAATTTGAAATCCAGGTTTGGTGTGGGGGGTGAGGGATGCCTCCCATTTTCTGTGGTAGGCAGTATAAATCGGTGTCTAATCCCATCGGAGATAACCGATAAACTAGGAGGTCCCATGTGCCTTTGTGCATGTAAAAGAACCATAGCTGGTTAAAATCGAAAAGAGCAGGCCTTTTTGGCCTCCACCCTGGCAAGATTAAATTCCTACCAGAGATTACTTTGGACTTGTTCATCCCTACAACCTCTTGCACCTCAAACTTATTGATCAGTTCATTACCTTGAATTCAATTAGAAGAGGCAATGATCAGAGGGAAAGAGAGTGTGGTTGGGAATCCATACTTCTCTTAGAATACTAACCCAGGTGTAGCAATGCCATTGTTACAAGATTGTCAGCACAAAGCCCTCTGTGGTAGTGGTAGTGTAAAAGCTGGAAACTCTTGGTTTACGAAATGGAGGAACAGATTTTATAATCCTTAATGCCTGCATACTGAAAAGATATGACTTTGCTGGTTTCAATGAATCAACTACTATAATATAGAATATGATTATTTTTCACATGATCTCATTGTTCATGTTTTCTTTATTCAGGAAGGTGTACCAAATATATTATGTGGAGCAAACTCACTCAATGATAAGGTGTGTACCAATGGCTTGAAAGAATTAGATAGAAATAATGTTAAATTTTATTAACTTTTTTGTTTGTGATTACAAATCATTAGATTTGCATAAAAGTCAACATAGTCAGTGTTCTAATTATATCAAAGAAAGCATGTATGAAGTATTATAGACTTCTCTTGATAAATTATGAAGATACCCAGTGTTGAATACACCTTCTCAAAATGGCATGACTGGGCATTTCATGAGGGCTGAAATAAATAATATTAAAAATAGTAATTCCAAAATAACACATTGGACCTGCATGTACTATTGTATAGAATCGAACATTTTTAATAGAAATCAATAAACTTTTACATAGTAATTGAGTGGCCTCTTATTAATTGTTGGTGAAGTTTTGTGAGAACCGATTGAATGGTTTTTACATTGTCAGAAGTTCATTTGAACCTCCACATAGTCCAATCACATTTGGGAAACACTTTCTCCTTTTTTTTTCTTAAATATATTTTTAAAATGTTTGCTCTCATGTTACCTTTTGTGAAATGTTGAACCCTTTGTCTGTTCACATTTTTTAAAGAAAGGAGTTCATAGCATATCTTGACTTAGATGGCCATTCGCCATAAACAATGAATTTAAATATTACTGATTAGGAATTTTGTGTTAAGTGATTTCAGAAATCTTAATTTAAGATCTAAAAGTAAAAACAAGGCCTAAGTCAAGATCTAAATATAAATTTAAATCCATCTGATATGAACTGCAATGAGATAAGATGTCTTGTTGAGACAATCTAAATCTAAAATATGAACATTTGTGAGAATATATTTAGCAAATATTATCTAGCTTCAATATACAAAATTTAGAAGATCATCACGGTTCATGCAGTCTGCTTCTTTACATTAATTTTCATGATGACGGCATGAGTAAATCACACAGGAAATTGATACAGAGATCAATCGTCAAAATTTAGATCCCCTTGATAAGATCATGAAATGTTTTTTGCCATTTTTGGTTGGATGTATTCAAATCCGTGTATTTTTATCGTTAATAAATTTTACTTTATAAAACTATGTATATGCTTATTTGAATTGAATTATACAAGACCTATGCTGATTTATATGCAAATCCATTGACAAATAGTATACATATTTAATTCCAAAGTTCAGCACTTTGTTTGTTTGGCCCACTCTATATATATATGTATACATATACACACATATACACATATAAATATTTTACTGCTGGGGGACCAAAATTTACAAGAATCAAAACAAATGTTGTACTGGGTGGCTTCAAATTTAGGGGTATTCTTTATTTCTTTCTCTCTTTCTTTCTTTTCATTTTTTTTCCGTCTCACCTGATGTTTTGTATTTATTTACTGTAAATTTACTACTCTGGTAACAATTAGGTTTAGATTTTGTTGTTCTTCCTTTTAGGTTGTTTGTTTTTGTATATTATTATTTTTGTTTGCATGTTGCTTTTTTGTACCAGAGTTTAGTTTTTCATGGAAGATATAAGGGAAATATATTACTGTAATTGTTATTTTTATTATCATTATCATCATTAAACCATAAGTCACTCTTCGTGTTGGTCAGCTTTGTTTTTCATACTTTATATTATAATGTGAGTTTTATGCCTTGCCTCTTCTTTCACTCAAGACTTTTTCTGCTGATTTTTTTTTCGTTCAAAGTAATAATACAAGGAAATTGATTTACATTCCTTTATTGCTTCATTAACCTTTAAAACTGCCCATGATTGTGGATGAAAGTGGTTACACTGAAAATAATTTGGCATATTTTTCTTCTCTGCTTTCATCAATCTCCTCATAAAAACAAAACAAAACCACAACAAAAAACCAAAAACAAAAACAAAAACCAAACACCCTTGGCCACCTCCCACACCAACACACAAAACAACTATTAAAATCACACCCCCATAAACAAATTAAAACAAAAATAAACCCAACAAAAACAAAAAAACAACAAAAAATAAAAAAACAATCCCCCTTCCAATTTAACCATACAGGCAATTGGAGCAACAAACAACATTTATATGGTGGGTTGTGTATCAGCTGTTTTGAGAGTCATGGAGGACAATCTTCCTCTGATGGGTGGTATTATCATTGCAGTTGCATTGCCCCAGGTATGTCTTTCTCTTACATTCAGTCTGTTCTTTCAAGCTCACTTCCACTTTTTGTTTTGTCTTGTTTTTTTGTTTTGTTTTGTTGTTGTTTTTATTGTTTTGTTTTGTTTGGGTTTTTTTCATTTGGATTTCGTCTTTACTGCCTTTTTTTAAAATCTCATTTATGCATCAGGGCATGAGAAAGGAGAGACAGGGTAATTACAAGGTAGCCAGGGAAAGTTTGAAAATTGATAGGAGACTACTATACTTGCAAGAATCCATATGTCTTATCATTCCTTATTCTAATATATTCCTTGTTACACTTTGCATTCAGTCTTTATTTGTCAGCTAGGCTCATTTACATCTGTGTCAGTGTTAATGGTTTCTTTTGTGTTCCATTATGAAAAGAACACTACAGTAATTTTCTATGCAGATACAAGATGTAAAGGATCATATAATATGCTGCAAGAACAAAATAGCTTTGTAAGTCCAAATGATTTATCTGTCACAATTAAAAACTGAAGCATCTGTTTTAATTTCATTGGCCCAAAAATAATACCAAGAAAATATTATTTGTAACCCTTGATTCTTATGGTACAGTAGTCTCCGCCTAATAACTCGCCAACAAAGAAAACGGGCTATTAGACGAATAGGCAAGGGGGTCAACAAAGTATGTATGTACTATTACGTAATTGAATGTAAAGTGCATGTAGTTTAATCAGTGATCACCCTTTGTGTAGAGTGTCTGGTGATAAACTAAACGATGATTGGCTTAAAAAATGGTCAATCAATGGGCTACAGTGACAGATCACCCATGGGTGTTCCCCTGTGTCCCTCCTCCTTGTAAGCTGCTGGGCCTTCAATGACATAATCTTTCATATTGGGTGGTATGGGAATGCTTAGGCTTCATTAAGTGTTGCCAATGACCAGACCATCGGCCCACACTATGCAAGGGAGGACGGCAGTAATCTTTTGTTCACCAAGGCAGGGCGGGGCCTGTACTGTGTTTTGGTTGACCAGATGATCAAGGTGTGATTGTGTGTCTCTTGTGAGACAATTGGTTTGGATGTCTGTTCCTTTATTGCCTTTCTGAAAAGCATGCTTTTAGAGTCTTGACATTGATGCGCAAATGACTTGTTACAAAGGTTTATGAATGGGATGGCTGTTTTGTCTTTAAAATTCTTTCTCATCATAATTGTTTATTATGGGCCCAGTCAAAAATACCGGGTTATTAGGCGAAGGTCTGGTCTGAGAGCGAGTTATTAGAGGGGTGTTTTAAATAGACGAAAAAACTGTTTCAACGAAAAAGCGGGTTATTAAGTGAAATGAGCTAAAAGGCGGCGGGTTATTAGATGTTGACTACTGTACAAGAATTTTCAAATGAATTATAATATTAAATACTGTCCATTGCCTTATTTGGATTTCAGATACTAGGCATTGTTTTGGCAAGAACTTTGGATGGACAGATCACAGACCAGTTAGCCAGATGGAGGAGATATAATCAAAGATGATCTTTCTACTTTCTGAAGGAAGACTGTACTGTAAAGGAGGCAATGTATATGCCAAGTGAGGATTGGCATTGTGGTGCGCATACATCAAATTATATACGTGGCAGAGGTTCAATGCTTCATTTTACAAAGCTAACAAGACAACAAACACAGCAAATGTGATTTTCAAAAAAGCCCAGTGTCATCAAGTGCCTAGGTAATTTATTAATTCGTGTCTGAAGAATATAGATAAAGGTGGATTATATTGAGAGTTATGGTGGTGACATAAATTTACCCAAGTAGGTATTTGCCTCATCATAATCAAGGTTGATATTATTTAACAATAACCTAACAAAGAAAAAAAAGAAAGAAATTTACTTTAAAAAAATCAATTGGAACAGTTTGGACTAGAAATGGCTGAATAGACACTGCATTGATAAGTAGGATTGCCACCTGAGAGCAATACTTTTTGCATTGCTTGGAACCAAAGAATTCATTTTGCATACATTTCTAGAGAAGCTTGTAAGGAAAAATTTGAGTAATGGACCACTAATCCATTTGATACATTTCCTGTGAATCATTCCCTTATTATCAATGTTGACTGGTAATTTGGAAAGGGATCATGTGTTTGCCAGGGATTTGTTACTGTTTTAGGTTTGTTTAATTTTATGTCTTAGGTTAAAATAAGTATATTTTGTATAACATTTATTCAAATTTTTTATTATGCATTTTTCACGTGAACTTTAAAGGAAACTTTTTAGGGCTTCAATATGAGGATTTATATCTAGAATTTGTAATATTGCAGGCAAACTAAATTGTTTATTCATTGGATTTGATTATATGATTTTCCTCCATTACTTCCTCATCTCATGGGCATGATCACCACTACTAAGATAACCATAATGGAATATATAAAGTCTTTAAATAGTTTTCTATTTTAACAATGATTTTTGCATTCTATGTGAATTCCAGTCCAAATTAAGTCTATCTATATTGATGCCTCTGGCGAAACTGTTATATCCATGTGTATTTCATCTATTCATTGTCCTAAAAAAATTTTCTGTGTTTAAATTTTATACATTGTCCAAGCCTTTATTTTCAAATCTTCTTCTCATCCTTTTTAATATCTTGAAATTGTCAGATTTCCTTGATGCTTTCTTCAGTTTTTCATTCGTCTAGTCCACCCTCATCTCCATCGTCAATCCTGTATCATTGATAATCTTTATATCCTCTCAATTTTCAAAGTCTTGGAGACATGTCATCATCCAATCTTGTCAAATATCATCAACATCTAAATATCTTCTAATAATTTCTTTGTCCAAAGCTTCACTTTTAATTTTCTATTTTTAATTACCTAAATTCAACCCAGAACTATTTTCATGGTCTAAACATTTTACTTAAATCATCCATCTTATGGCAACTGATCATAAGTGTTATAAAATTTGAACCATTGTTGCTACTAAGTGTGAACAACATACACATGATCCATTTAATTCTGAGTATTTACGTAGAGTATTTTGCCATTTACCACCAAAGTTCATTACTTACACAATATCAAATGTGCTTCCTGGATTAAAAAAACAAAACAAAACAAAATGTTTTAGAGGCTAAACAACATTGTTTCTATGCAACTTGTTTATCTTGGTTTCAGAACTCAATTACAACTACCCGGTATATGAAGGAGTGGCATGAATAATTAATTTTTATTTAATAGAGAAAAAGAACATCTACTTCTTGGTTACTCATTTTGTAACTTGTTATTGATATAGGCAGCTTATTTTCCAAGCTGTCGACATGACATTTTAATATGTTATGGTTGCTGTTGTGATTATATCCTCAATATGAATATAAATATATTGTTGTTTGTCTCGAATCTGGCAGCCACTTGCAAGAGGCATGCACAAGTTTGTACAATTTCTAATCGGATTTGGATGGTTTCTAATCAGATTTGTACCATTTGTAACCAGACATATTATAAATATTAATGAATCATTTTCTCTAGTCTACTTGCAATATTAGATCTGTGTGCAAATTTACATTTAAATATTCTTTTTTTATGTCTGGTTTTTAATATATATATATTTTTTTATGTTTTGTGTATGTGTAAAAATGTTATGTTTTGCCTCTTCAAAAATTGCTAATACTCACTAATCCTTTTGACGTCTTGTTTGTTTCCTTTTCTTTTCTCTTCTTTCTTTCTTTTTATTTTATGTCTTAAGTCTACCTCTTTCTACTTCAGTGTTTGACTGGTCAGGAATACTCATTATACATTAAACATGAAGGAAGAAATAATAACAAGTTGAAAGCATCACAGAACCCAGAATCTCCAAGATATCCACAAATAGTAGATTTATCAGTTTCTGTAAATTTAGTGCTGTCAGCACTGATATGGGCCCTGCCACTTATTGAATGTTCAGTAACAGAAGAAAACAAAGTTAACTGTCACTATGAAAATTCTGACACTGGAGTACTGTATACATGTAGTGTTTATGGATGTAAAATAAAACTGAGGTAGAATAAACCATTAATTTTCTTAATGGATGGCCTGCCATGAATGTCATTCTTATCAGGAGCAGAAACTCCTTTTGCTTGCTAGTGAATGAAAGTATTGTACAACCTATCTAGCAATGGCAGTGCGAATGGCACAAAATCCCGAAATTTTTTACCTGCACGTTTTGGACTACATTCTTGGAAAGTTTTCAGCTGATCTCTTATTAGGGTACTTTTTAGACCCAGAAATCTTTGAATTTCTTTGCTAGAAGTAGAGACTACGAAAACTAGTAAATAGCAAATATTAGGGTAAAACCCTTTATAAGAAGACAATAAATATGTTGAGACAAGAGAATACATTTAAAGAGGATACATTGTGAAAAGCTTAAAACCTATCTTGAATGGAAATTCTAGTTCTTCATGATAAATCAAAGGCAGCTCATGTTAAGTCATTAGGTTTTTGTATTTTGGATGAGGAAATGTCTAACCTGAAAGGTTAGTTTCGTTTCACATTTTGTGATGGAGTTTTTATACTTTTCACTTATGTATTTTATTCTCCAACAGTGCATTCCGTTATCATTACACTTTGCCCCTTTTACCATTTAAATCATAATGCCTCTACTAAATGACTTAAAGGAAATGTCATGTTTAAGCCTGAATGGTGGGAGTGTAGTGGAATAACATTAAATGGTGATTCAACTGCATACCGCAATAAGGGGTATGAAGTCAATTTCCAATGAAAGACATCGGGATTGCCTGTGTCAGCATATTTAGAAGATAAAAAAGAAAAGATGATCAGTTTCAATCTAAGAGAATACATGAAGTCTATTATATATCTAGTATCTGTACATCAACGATTGTTGTATTATATTATGATAAGGAAAGTTTTTGAATAGTTGTCCCTGGGATTGGTAATTGTGATTTTGTCATCAGTCTTTAAACTGATAGATTGGTAAATCTAGGAAGCTCTCAAAGGCCCTTCTTGAAGTCAAAAAGGGAAGTTTTTGTTTGATCTGTGCATTTTGATCTGTGCATGAGAGGTACAGGCTATTGATACTAATTCTAAATCAAACAGTCTTATGTTGATGTGTTCTCTTGGTGGCCATATTTATCGCTATGATGAAGAAAAAAATTGGGATCCAATTAAACTCAGACATTTAAATTTAATGATGCCAAAGTTAAAAAAAACCACAAAATTTTAATTTTAATTGTGGAAATTTTAATTACAATAAAATTACATGTCAATGAATGAGACATCCTGAGTTGATTAGATCAATGTCTTCCATACAACAGCTCTACGTATCCAGTGTGTCACATCTTGCATTTTCAGGATGAGAAAGGAGTAGGCAGCGTGGTCTAGATTCACGCTGCAAGCCCTTGGGAATTCTTTTCTAGATATAACACATTTTCCCCACCCTACTCAGGGGTAATGAATGCCTGGCCGTGACCAGCGTTGTCTGCATCTGAAAATATAATGTATTGCGCCTAACTGGCTGCATGTTCTGTTTTATGTGTTCATTGTTACTGCTGTTACTTACTGTTAGCTGGCCCCTGTAAAGAGCTTTGAGCACAATTAGTCAATATTGCACTGTATAAATGCTCAATTTTTTTTTCACTTTGTCAATCCTCAACAGTACATTTTCCTTTTTTAACATTGATTTCTACTTTTGATTTTCAAGATGCACCATATTTCAGTTAAAAAATGATGCCAAAATGAGTACAGGAGTACAAAATGAGTTCTGGAAATTGTTTTTGTTGGCTTTCTTGCTGCTTTTTAAAATTGTCCTGCTTTTTACAAAATTGGCTAATTTTATGAAAATATTATACACTTGTTCTATGAAACTTCCTTTTTGCTGGTTTGGTAGTTGTTTTTTTTCTTTATTATTAATAATGAGCTCAGAAAATCTATGAAACTGCCATTAAATGATTATTTTAAAGTTGCTGATGAATCTGACTTTCTGCTCATTGAAAAAAAGACAAGATCTTGTCATTTTCCACAATGAATTGCATTCTGTTGGTGCGGAGACACTTATTTATTTCATAGCTCAAGATCTGACCTCATTCATCAGAGGCAAGGGTTTCCATAAATGTGACATTTACTCTATATTTAACAGTCCATAGTATTGTTTTCCATTTTAAGAAATTATATTATGCAAATCAATTCTCTCATTGAGAATAGTTTGCTTGGAGCAGGGTGCTTATTTTTTTCTTTGTTCTGTAAATATATTTTCACAAATAAATGAATAATCATCATTATTGAAGTTCCTGGTCCAGGAGTAGATAAGAAATGAACTGTCCATTTACAATGATCTTTTTTAGTTCCTGAACAACATTTATGCAGACCAGCTTTTGTCTGATCTTTGATTTGTTGGATCCAAATTCACTGCTTTTTTTTTTCTAGATCTTTTTCTTTCAAGATTACACTCAACAATTATATTTTACACTTGAAAAGGTATAGTGCTCTTATATCTTTATGAAAATATATGTTTAATGCAGTTGAAGAAAAACACATTTTTTGTCTTTGCTGTGGAATTATTCAAACTTTATGTATGAAGTTATTAGAACAGAAAACTCTACTGCATGTATTATCCCTAAGATCCTACTTAATTAAGTCGAAGCTCTAGAGTTTACTGCCAAAAATGCCTTTGCCAGGATGTATTTTATATACACTGAGATTCTTAAAAAGTTTAAAAAGATGAGGAAAATCCTAATACTCTCAGATAACTCCAGAAAAATCTAAGAGATGTACATCATTAAAACTCAATATTTCACTTTAGTTAAGAGAACAAATTATCAGTTCTTCCAAAGTATGCGATCTGATTATTTTCTTTTATATCTTATGTCAGTTGTTTATTTATAAGTTGTTGTTTGAAGCTAACCTCATGTATATATATGCCCTCAGTCTAAATTTAATATTTAACTTGTAAATTACGAACTTGAATTACGGAATGAGAATAAACTCCTGCTATTTTGCTATTCGAATGTTTTATCATCTAGTGTTTCCAAATAACCGAACATAGAGTAAATAAATGTAATTGTCTGGCATTGTGCCTGTTAACTTTTTTTTTTTTTCAGCAAACAGGTTTTTTGCTTTACTCATGGTCATATGTATTCTCTACAGATATCAAATGTAAAAGCTTGTGACTTCCTTCTCATTGTGCCATGAAAAATGTCATTTTCTTGGAGAGAAATTTTAGGATTTTTTGTATTTTTTGTTGAATTTTTTCTTTTTTCTTTTTTTTTTATGTCAGTTTGGTTTATTGCGCAAACTTGATTAATTGGAAGGGAAAATGATAAAAACCATCAGTTCTAACTCACTAATATACCCAGAAGCTGAGATTTTAAATACCATGCCTTTTATGTATGCAAAATCAATACTGCTTATTGTATTTGTAAAGGACAAACACTGGAGGTAGGCATCAAAATCAAATAAAAATTCCATGTTCATTAATCTATTATGTTTCTTTTCATCATTTTAGCTGATGAGCAAAACAATAACAATTACCACATCTTTATTTCCACTCTTCATCTTAAAAAACAAAATTAAGATGCTGTTAAAAATTCAAAATTGTGAAATGCAGAAAATAAATTCTTATAAAGAATAACTGATCAACTAAAGAAGCAGAAAAAAATATAATTCATCCTGGGGGGGGGGGGGGGGGGGGGGGGGAGTTTCCCGCTAAAAAAAGAAAAAAGTTAAAAGGCCAAGCTAGTACTTTTTTCATTGATGGTTGGGCCTAGAAAGAGCAATTGTTGGCTATCTTTTATTTTTATTTAATTGTATAGGTAAATTTCAGGATTTAGATTCGTCTAGAAAAGAAATGCATTCCTTTTATTAGAAGAAAGGAAAATTTTAAAAGAATTGTAATAAAATGTTCTCTTTGAAGTATATTGGATTAAGATTTCACTCCTATTTGTTTAAATATATTTAAATGTTTTTGCTGGGATACCTTCCTTTTCATGAGAATTATTTACCATTGACATGATTTAAAAAAAAAAAAAGAAATATTGATCAGATTGAGGTGGGGTTAGAATTAATAACCATAATTTACAGTTGTATGTATATGTTTATTCAAGTTAAAACATGTCATAAGTCTTCAGATGTTATTCTATATACATGTAATAATTTTATGGTTTCAAGTCATGCTGTGTATTATAATAACTATTTAGACCAACTTGGTGTTGGTTTCAATTTTTTAAACTTTATTATTACACACTATACTGTAATGATCTTAATTCTATATTTTTTTCCTCAGCCATTCTCAAACATTTTGTCTTCCCTCCCTTGTAAGGGCTCAGTTTTTGGATTTTTTTTTCTTTTCTTTTTTTCATCATGACAAGATAATCAGTTCTTTCATTAAGTAAAGAACAATTCTTTCTTTATTTCCTCTTACACTTGTACATGTATATTTATGTTATACTTTATCAAAATTTTGTAAATGATATATGTTGGTTTTATTTGAAATTGAATGTCTCAAGAGCGCAATTGCAACAATCAGAAAAGATTTCATGTACATGTTGTTCTTGGCACAACATCGGCAAAGAGCTATGTGTACTTAAGCATTATATTACGTACACATGTACTAAATTCCTTGGGGTAGAGCTATGTAAGAGAACCATTTACTTGACATGGATTGTTTGCTGCATTTCAGCATTTTATATATTATATATTATACTTACACTTACAAACTGTATTTGTATACATGTCCATAATGAATGAATGATTAAATTTTCTATGTCGCTTTATTGCACTTGTGGTGTTCTTGTGTTATTTCATATCCAGCCCTTCCATACCCTAATTGACATACCCCCTACCCCCATCCCAATTAAGAACAAAAAAGAAAAAAAATCAAGGCATCTTATCAAAAAGCAAACTAAAATACATTTTGCAAGTTTAATGAAACAAACAGATCAAACAGAAAAGAATAAAATGATACTCAGCAAAAACACTTCATGTATATGTACACATATTAAAACTGCAGAAACTACCCACACTCGCCCCTCCACCAAGGAAAAAAAAACCCAACAGATGAAACAAATGAACCCAAAACAAAAGTAATAAAAGAAAGCAAAAAACAGAAAAAAATCAAGAAAAACTAGGAAACAACAAACAAAATAATGACCTCAAATGAAACATATTTAATATTAACAACAACAAAAAGTCTCCTTCACGTTCAAAACTTCAAGAAACAGGCAATAGATAACAAAAGCCACCTTTCTCATTGCTCTCTCAATATTCAACTTCAATAAGATTCTGTTAAGATGCTATGATGACATATTATATGTAGTAGAATGTTGGTACTGGCATGTGGTCCATGGATTATCAATCTGGGAACACTAAAGCATCAGGTTTGAATACTGGTCATCGGATTACATTGAGTTCTTAAAAAAAAACGTACAGATATAACATTTTCTCCCATAATTCAGATGTTTAATTCTCGTGAAAGTTAGTGGTTTAGATATACGACAATAACTTTTTCTCCCCTTCCTCTGATATTAAATGACTATGGGCTTATTAATAGTATAGGCTGGCAGTCAGAAATTTTGTGAATACATGAACAGCATAAGTAAGTCAAGGGGATGCACATGTAAAATGACTGTTGAACTGTGTATTCCTTTGAAGTGAAGGTCATTGTTTTTGGGGTTTTTTTTTATTGAAAATGCTGTCTCGGTTCTCTTCTAGAAAGATTTATGGATTGGTGTAAAACAAAAGCTTTATTATTTATAATCAGGTATTAGTATTAGTATTTTATTTATGGCAACAAAGAAATTGGAGAAAGGTGGCATAATACATGTGTAACTTTGTCAAGATCTGTGTGTAATAGTAATAGCCAAGAGAAAACTGTCCTTGTCTCAGTACACTGTGTGGTTGCACACTCACTCAACGACTTCTACTGTAACATATCATCACATCACTAAGCATTTCCTAAGCATAACATTTCCTGCCTCGCCTATGCTCATTACTGTTTAGGCATTTTCCTTAATGTTCAAAGCATGATGAAAAGGATGAATCGTGATATTACATGTATTCATATTTTATTTTTATTACCGCCAAATCTGGTTTCGCTGCATATGACAACAGAGGTTGAATAAAGAGTAATGGCATTTTGACAATGAACATGCAGTAGACCTTTCAAAAAAGGCATTCCCTGAACAATTCTCACAAACTCTAGAGGATAGGATACAGTAACCCACATACAGAACAATAATAATCATACCTTAAACCCACCACCAACACCCAACCCCCATCTCTCCTCCCCCCCCCCCCTCCCCCCAAAAAAACCCCAACAAAACAAAACAAAAAGAAACCAAACCTAACAAAACAAAGCAACCAAAAACATCAACATATTGGATGTAACACTAAGAATAAAGTCTAACACACTGGAACCAAACAATTCAAATAGGTCCCATAGAAACTACGAATAAAGAGGGAAGAATTTGATTAAGAAAAATAAGAAAGAAAACTGCGTGGTTCCACTGAGAATTGAATCCGGGCAGAGACACCGGATCGTCTCGCCGAGGCAAGCATAGCGTTCTTACCACAAAGCCAATCCACTCTTACCACAATTTTTTCTTTCTTATTTTACTTAACTAAATTCTCCTCTCTTTATTTGTAAATATTTTCTGTGAGGCCTATTTAAATTGTCTGGTCTGGATCTACTGTGTTAGATATAATTCTTTGCCTTAGATAAGTTATAATCCAGCCCCTGGTCTCATACTTGTGTCTGGATGTTAACAGTAACATTAGTAACAGGACTGACAATAGATTGGAAGAGTGTTTCCACCGAAGAAACGGAGAGTCTATGTGGGTTAATTAATTAATCAACTGACAATACACATATGTGTGTGTGTGTGTATAATACATTCTTCTCTTAGTATTTGTATAGTATTCTAATTAGGGCTTTTCTTCAAATAAAACGAAAAAAGAAGCAAAAAACAAAAACAACCCCC
>JBCJKE010153150.1:0-10557 GCA_039654525.1 Melibe bucephala
GTTTTTTTCTATTTTTTTCAAAATTTTCCGGAACACCCCCCCCCCCCCCCCCCCCTGTTAGCTTCACTCACGTATGCATGCGTTGCAGTTCTATTCTCAGTCCAACAAAAAAAAACTTCCTCTCTTTCTTTGTAGATCAATTACAATTACAGGCTTTTGATTGTTTTTATATGTACATTATTTGCTTTATGTTACTCTCAGCGCTGCGTTTTAGTGATGTGGAAAAAGTTCAGGTTTTTAATTTTAGGCTGGAGGGCATCCCTGTATATTCTTGTCTTAGAATTTAATTTATTGAATATTGAATTAGTCATAATTGTTGCTGTCATGAAAAAAAGTGACAGGGCCTTCTTAAATCATGATAATGATTATGAATTTGTCAAAACTTTTTTTTTTCTGTCACTTTATATGACATTATGTATCATAATTAAAACTAAGTTTGGTCTCCATTAGGATCTTGTTGATCGACTTTACAGCATTCCTTTACTTTTGTCACACAACAAATAAATGAACAATGCCAAAATGGCTAAAAAAAATTGGTGGGAGTGAGAGAGGTTGATTCCCCCCCCCCCCTATTGTTCCGTTCCATCTAGTCATCATAAACCCATTCTAGTTACATCATCACTCTCCTCTATGAAATTATGAGCTATAATTATAATAGCAATTTTGTTTATTATTGCGAATATTTTATTATATTTATTTTGACAGATGCTTGCTTTTAAAGCATTTTGTTAAAAGTCTGAATAAAGACATAATTTGTGCCTATTCACTGTGTTTTTTCAGTCTTTTTATAATCAGCAAAAATGCCTAATCCTACAGAGACCCACCTCCATTCACTTCCTATTATTATTATCATCTACTTTCTTGCCACCATGTTTAATTGGCTCCTCATCCTGCTCTTCCATTTCCTTCATCTACTTATGGCTGGTATAAAACACAATTCTTGCATCTCTACACAATGAAATGATCTTAATATGGTACGTAAGTGAACAGACAATCTTGGTTTATCTTAATTTTAACCAGGGACTGTTTTAGTTTTATAACCATGGGGCACTCTAGGGATCTAGAGGAAGACATTCAGTGTGCACCTTAATACGACATTGGCTCTTTCACCAACATGCACTGAACTTTAACTAATAAACATGTTTTGATGAGGCAAAGAAATCACTAGATCTAGACAAATTATAAAAGCCCCATAGAAAATATTTATAAATACAGAGGGAAGAATTCAATAAAGAAAAATTTGTGGTTCCGCTGAGAATTGAACCCGAGACAGTGACACCGAATTGTCTCGCCGAAGCAAGCAGAACGTTCTTATTCTTACCAAAACCACCAAGCCTTCTTTCCTCTGTATTTGTAAATATTTTCTATGGGCCCTATATAAATTAACAATACATCTAAAAAAAAAAACCAACCAAATGCCAAGTTATGAGATGTAAAATTCTTTATTTCACATGGGAAAACGTGGACGGAATTTTCAGTTAACTGAAAACATTTTTCCATACAATAATAAATGTGATTAACAAGATTTACTGTAGAGTAGAGATGTATAATAAAGAAAGACAAGTAACAAAGCGTTCTTCCAACAAGATTGTTTTATATATAGAAAAAATAATTTCTTTCACTGATTCAAGCAGTAGTAGTAGAAATGGACGAAAACAACATGAAGCAGAGATTTAAATATCTCAATCTGATGAACATTCTTGTAATTCAATCATGGAGGGAGTCAAGGATATTGTGCTGTGCTATTTGTTTAGCCAAGGAAAGAATCAAGAGAACTCAATTACAAAATAAATTAAGCAATCTATTTCATGCAATTCAAAATTTTGTAAAAAAAAATAATAATAATTTCTCTTTTGTATCTTTTCATCAATACATATATTTTGATTTGATTCTGTAATATTGCTGCTATTTACAAAGCTTACAGAGTTTTGATTTTCAAAGGTTCAAAATTTTGATGGATGTGCAAAGAAGAAAACCCAAACCTGTAGACCTTTTGAGACTGGAGTTGAAATTACAAGAGGCTATTTACTATTTAGACTTGAACCCCCCTACTGTGTTGGTCTTGTAGGTTAATCGGACCCCTCATTGTAATGATCTCAAACTACTTTTGAAGCATTCTTTATTTAATAATTTGCAAATTTTACGCATTATTGAATGGGTATTATCAAAGTCCAAAACCTCCAGCACTAGAAACTGGAATGTCTCTAGCATCGTTGGTCCATATTTTAATTTAAATTTATGATAATGATCAGGACACAGATCTGTGGTGTGCAATTTAATTTAAGTAGATGGACAGTAAACCTAAAAATAAAAAGAGCCTTTTTTAAAGTCCCATCACCAAGCCTTTATCTTTATCCAGATAAAAGAGTAAAAGTAGCACAAATAGCAATTTGTAGTAGGAGTAATAATACATAGAGTAACAAGACAAGCTAAAATCTATTGATTGAAAGAGGTGCATAAATGTACACCTTTTTGTCATTTGCAAATCAAATCAATATATGATATATGTTTCTCTCATTTCATCATTCAGTCACTAGATACTTCAACACACATGCGCACACACAATTTATGCATATATATATATGTGACACAGCCAATTTCCGTTTCACCTTTCGAGTCCACTATTTTCCTGTGTTTATATGAAAAAGTATTCTACATTATCTATACATGTATATATTACCATATCTATCTATATATTTTTTTATATATAAATTGGGTGGCTAAAAAAAAAAATGCACTGCACTTCAATAGCCATCTTTCTAGGAAGGTTTTTGTTTTCCATGAATTTATGCAAATACAAGCTTCACTTATCTTTACAGATATATTGAAAATTTGAAACAAATCTGTTTAATATTTCAAAAGTTACGTCACCATGTAAAGAGAGGTACAAAAGAGCAATATCAAAGCAATGTGATAATTTGTGTGCTCAAGATGATGCTAAATTTTTTATTTAATTGCACATTCAAATCTGATAATTTACTTCCTAGTTTACTGGAATCTTTATCTTCGAAGACAACCAAGGCCATAAATTATGGCTCAAAACATCCATAATACTAATATATATATATGTATCATTGATTTTCACAGATTCTTATCGTCTCATCATATTATTCTAACAACAATGTTACCCTAGGTATTAAATTGCACGAATCTCATATAAATTTAATTAAAAACAACTCTGCATCTAGATTCAGCTTTAAGACAAGTCTATATCAATCAAGATCCAATCTTTTGTATTTTGAACTTTTGCAACAACGATAAGGCAATTCTTGAAGTTCTTTTTGTGGTGAAATATTGGTGAGGTGTGCAATTTAGGTGTACAGCAGTAGAAGTAGAAGGATCTCTTTCACAATAGTGGAATTAAAACAAAAAATAAAGAACTTCGGAAGATACCTCACTTGATGAGATAAGAAAATCAATCATAGCTGGGACAAAGCGATTGCAACAGGACATTAGGGAAAGTTTACCGATCACATTGACTTATTAATATCTGTAAAACTGCCAAGTGTTATTTGATTTTCTTGTTTTACAAAATGTTTCACTTTTCACTATTTTCAGTGACCTTGAAATGGTTCTTTACAAAATTTTCAGTCATCATATATTGAATTTCTCTAGATGTATGCCAATTTCACAGGAAACCACTTTACTCACTCTTTAGGTATTATAAATGCCTAAATTTTAGCGCAATTTTTTTCCAGCCACCATTTATATAGTCACCGTCAGTCGCTATCCGCGTATGGAACATACAAATTTATTTTTCTGCTAGACAGTATTTCTAAGTTCTACATGAAATTTTCAAAAAGCTCAAAGACGACGCAAGTACAATGTACCCAGCCAATGAAATGGCTATAAAACCATCAGTCCTCTATATGGGGATAGAACCAATGAATGAGATTTTGGTTTTGCCTCTAGCTCAAAATTACCAAAAAGTGTTCCATGTGCAGATAGACACCGTTGGCGATAACATTATTAACATACAAATAGAAAACTTGTGATGGGAGTACACACAACACACACAAAGGCTACTTTCAAAAGGACGATGTCTGATTCTCCAATGATAAATGTCATTGCGCTGTAATTATACAGTGAAAACCATCAATAACAGAGCTGGATATACTGTGAAATAAGGGGTCTTTCTATAAAAGCAAGCAACAGGTTGTTTTTTTTTGGTATTAATCTCTCTCATTATTTATAAGTAATAGTAATATAAAAATGACTGTATAGCCATGGATGCTGGCTTAATGAACAGCTTATAATAAGTTATAATGGGGATAGTGAAAAGAAAAGTAAAGTAAGGAAGAGCAAGATCTTAAAAAGGGAGTGAAATGTAATTTAATCACCAAAGCCATAATTTGGCAGTAGACATTATTCCATTACAAGGGAGAGAAGAGATTTAGGTGGAACAGCAGGTTCAATAGATTTGCAACAATTTGCACTGATGGCCACCATGACACTTTTCAATTGCGGGCGCTTAAACATATTTTTTAGCTCCTCAAATAAAGGCTTACACACTTAATAATTGCAGACAGTGTTAGAGATCTTGGGGAAAAAAATAGAAGTAATGGCAGCATCCAGTCATGATTACACTTCCCTACGACTTTTGATATTATAATAATAAGCTGACATTGACATAAATATGATTGTTTTTCTGTGGCCCCATGATCACTCTTATACTTATATTATTCTATTCTATCAGGTTTCCAATGCACATTGCAGCAGATGCTTTATCAAGAAGAGACTGTGTCCTTGAGTCGACAATGTAATAGTTTTAATGCAAACAAGATTTTCATCAAATTCACTACAATTACAATGAAATCATTCACACCATTTCAAGTCCATCTTCTCCTAGGGGAGGGAGGGGGGTGGAAGGGTTGCTTTCATTTTTCAAACCACATACAGTCATACAGTAAGCAACATCAGAATTTGTGCGGTATGAATGATGACGTGATACTTTAGCAAATTGCATAAGAAGCAGGTTATTTCACACTTGAAAAGCACTCTTGTGAAAATATTTGAGATTACTTGTCGTAAGCAAAGTAAAATATACACACTTATGGAATGTTGACGATCTCAAATAAATTGAAACCTGTGTAAAGTCAAAGTAACAATCAGCACACATATATTTTATATATTTTCTAGAGAATACAAAGAATAGAGAAAATTATTTAAGTACCATAAGTACCAGATGTGATGCAAATTTTGCAATATGAAAACTGATTATGAAGACGCTATACATTTTCTACACAACAAACATGATGTTTTGTATCTAGAGACAACCCTATTGTGAGAACCATAAAAACAAGAGAGAGACGAAATGATTGTGGGTGGGGGATGAATTAGATACTGGGGATTAAAAACAGAATTACAGGGACAGTAAACTAAAATGAAGCAAACAAATCAATGCCCAATATTCAACAAATTGATTTAACAGTTCTGTTTTAGCCCTTCTTTCCTCCTATTTGACCTTGCTTATGATGAGACCCTAGATATATAATGAAAACTAGAGGCAGATTCTGACCATCTCATTATAAGCAAAGATAAATATGGCATAAAGTACCATTACTAGGTTACTATTCCCATGAGTACCATAGTGGTGGTAGTGGTAGTAGTTTCGGAGTTGGTGGTGGTGGTAGTTCTAAAGGTGGTGGTGAAGACAGTAGTGGCAGCAGCAGCAGCAGTAGTAGTAGTGGAGGTGATGGTAGTTATTGTGATTTTCTTAGTGTAATGGCAGAAGTACTAGAAGAGTTTAAAAGTATAACTTTACTTAATAGTTGCGCATACCTCTGAGGGAAATAATCCTTAGTAATAGAGAAAGGAATGAGTACACTGGATTTCAACTAGACCTAGTATTATATTTCTATGTTATGAGTTTCTTGAACAAACCAACAAACAAGCACAATATAAAAAAGGTGAAATTGCACTTCTTTACATTGATAGAATGCAAGAGATGGACACATTTTCCCTTCCTCATTTACTATTTTGTTGTTGTTGCCATTTTTATCATCATATCACTGCTTCTTCTTATGCCCCTCTTTACCCCATCCCCCTCTTTCAATTTTTTCCCTGCATAATACAAAGATATATAAGGTTGTTGGGTGGGTCTTTGAAAGACAAAAGAGGGAATGTAGAAATCCTGTTGAAAGGTGGAAAAAGCACCTCCAGATTGTTAATACAGATCAGAAGAAGACAACTTTAATTCCTTAGTCATTAAGTAAGGGGAGACGGAAAGGAGAAAAAAGTCCTCACAGGAAACATTGAGGGAAAAAAGGGAAATAGGATGTCAGAGAAAGATCAACACAAGCAGCTTGAATGATTTCTGCACACAAGGAAAACTGACGCTGAATGAATTTTTGAGAAGAACGGACAACGGAGATGAATGGAAGGGCATGGTGGTCAATGTTTGTCCCAGACCTAGCACCTGATAATGATGATATATACATGTATTTAAAAAAAAATAATTTTTTGATTCTTTGTTTTAAGTCATCACCAACAACTGTGCTTACAACTTACTACATCATCGCTACCTCTTGTCTGGTTGAATTTGTTGCCTGATGAAGGGCTGTATGAAAACTTTATTATTACTGTACTTGTATTCCTTACTTTGATACATAGAGGAGACCATTATATCCGACCAAATTGTGCCTAAACAGGCGGTCATTCATTTGATTTGATTCAATTATACTTACAGGCATTAAGTGAGGAGCTCTACCTGAACTTTTTAATGGAAGAATTTATCCAACAGGACTGATTTTAATCATACTGTCCTATACATGAGAAAGACATACTAGGAAAAAAAACCCTGATAAACTACAAAAGTAACAACATGCAACCTTACCCTACATCTTACAGTCCCAATCAAAATAAAACAAAAGGGAGGGAAAACTAAAATGTTAAACTTCAATTTATGTAAGGGCCCTTTATGTAAATGAATCTCAACAAATCAAAATTTTCGTGTCAAAAACAAGGAAATAACGCGTCTTCTTTTAACTGTGCCACAGTTTTTAAATTACATCTAATTTGCAACTCCCAATACAGTGTTTAGTAACATCAAGACAACTATTTTACTGCATTGTCCAACCAGAATAGAATCTTACTAATTTTTTTTCTCCTAAGAATTATTACTGTGAGAAATTTGGGAAATAGATTTGCATTTATATCTGTAAGTATTTGATAACTTATTTAAACATATTGCAAGTTTTTATTTATGGGGAACAACAGGACTCGTCACTTACACAGCAAAAGAAATTTTACTTTCATTATACTATAGCTCAAAGATAGGTTCTCTCTCTTATTATATCACAGTGACAAAAAAAATAATTAAAAGAAAATTGTAAATCAAACAAACTAATGAAACCTAACAACAAGAGATCATCAGGAGGCACAAATGATTAAAAAAAATAATAAAAGTGCATAGTCTTGAAAAAATAACCAGGCTCCTCCCAACACCCCCTACAAAAAAAACAACAAAAAAAAAACACAAAAAAACAAAACAAAAAACAAAAAACAGGAAAAAAAAAACCCAAAACAATATAAAAAAAACCCAACAAAACAACAAAAAATAAAAACAAAAACCCCCCAAAAATAATGAAACAAAAAATATAACCCTGAAAAACAAACCAAAAGGAAAAAAAAAAAAAAAGCTTAAAATTATTTTTTTTTCAAAATCCAACATGAAAAAGACAAAACTAGTTGTATTCAGAACTCCGATGCTCTTGAGGCAGAGACCAAGCATTATCTGGCACAGCATTGCTGACAGCTAAAGTGACAATAGCTGCTTCAGAACTGGAAGGCCGAGTTTTTTTCTGCGCTGTGGATGAAACGACCTGATGGACTAGAACGGGCTGGGCTCCTCCACCTGGAGAAGACGTCGACCCCAGGGGGATAGGGGGAAGGACTTGTCTGACGTCCAAATGGATTTCTTCTTTGGCTGGAGGTATGAACGGACTAATGTCGGGAGATTCAGATCCACTGCTCCTGTTTCCAGCACTCAAGCACAGTGGGTTAGTGTGGCGGCCAATCAGGACGTCGGCACTGGTGGGATGGATGGCCAGCATGGGCTTTGAGCCGGCTGAGCCAGAACCGGAGCCGAGGGTTGACTTCTGACCCGAACGCCGCAGTCGCTGAGCAGCGGTGCCAGAACCAGGCCCCAATGTGCGGTCTCTTTGAGGAGGCGCAGGAATAAAGTGGTGGTGTGTCTGGTTCTTTTTGCTGCCCTGGGCGGAGTCGGGGTGGAGATAGGCTGCTTGTGTTGGAAGTCCTGGATTCGGGTGAATGCTAACGTTCTGAGATCCTTGAGCGAGAGGTGAGCCGATTGGTTCGTTGTTTTTGTTTCTCTGTTTCAGCCTGTGAAGCTCGGTTGTGAGATAGGCAATGTTATTGGCCTTGGCCTCAAGTTCAGCCCGGAGGGCATTGGTAGATTGGGAATGAGTCCGACTTTCTTCTAACCAACGCTTGCGCTGAGTTTTGGCATCACTCTCTAGGCGATCAATTTTTTTGTCTCTTTCCTTCACTTCATTTTCAAGTACAGCTATTTTATCTTTAGATATGGCCAGTTCTTGGTGGACTTGCTGTATTTGTGTGTCGACTGCATCTGATAAACAAAATGAAATACATGTATAATATTTTACCAAAACACTAATAATGACAATGATAATAAGAACAATTGCAACAATACATCTGAGACCTCTAATTAACTGCATGAACAGCTTTATTAGAGAGTTGAAAACTTACTACATTATATTATTTATAAATATAGTTATGCACAGTTGTGCTTGTCATTTCTCTGTTTTGTAAATGGAATAGAAAGAATACAAAATCTTATTTACCTTTCCACTGACACTAAAAAACTGACTGATATTGTCTTAAACATAGCACTTAAATACAGGGAGATCAATTAAATTTGCAGAGCAAAAACTAAGAAAATTGACAAAAACAACAGGAGGCAAGCAACATTTCCCCACCACAAAAAAATAATAAAGGTCCAGGAAAAATAAATAAAGAAACAAAAAGACAAAACAAAACAAAAAACCCCAAAGAAACAAAAATAATAAAATAAAACAAATACTGAAAAAAAAAAAAAAAAACCTCAAGAAAAAACAACCCCCCCAACCAAAACAACAGCAAAAAAAACAACAAAACAAAACAAAACAAAAAAACCCAACCCTCTCCCCACTCCAAAAAATAACAACAACCCCAAAACAACAACAACAACAACACCATCAACCAAAAACAAAACAACCTCCCAAAAACAACAAACACCTACCACCAAGAAAACAAAACAGAAAACAAAACAAAATCCACCAAAACACACACACACACATACACAAACAACCCTCACCAGGTTCATCTATGGTTAGCCCATGCATCGTCAACTGAAAGGTTAGATCTGAGAGGAAGAGAGAAGTAAGTGGTATGTATTATACAATTTTAATTAACAAGCAAAAGCATTCACAGCATACACATGAGGAAAAAAGATTGAACCTATTATCGCTCCAGTACTTTGCTACTCTGCTTTGTTCCCTAAAAAATTATATTCTATCAATTCTTTCACAAAATTCACAAACCAATGATTGCAATAGTTCCGACCGTAACATTAAAAAAAAAAAATTAAATATTCAGATGAAAACATTATTGTTAACAGTTTTGAATTCAGGCAAAGAATATTTTCGTAAAGCAGAGGAATTTGGTATATATTTATCTGGTGTAAAGACATCTTCTGAGAACTAAACGTGTAAAAGCCAATAGAAAAGTGTTGTACTAAAGGAACAAAAATATCAGTTACCCTAGCTTGTCCACTTATTTATGGAAATGAAACAGAAAAATTTGATAAAAGTCAACAATAGAATGCACCAACACCCGTGGAATAAATTTACCTGTGCATTTCTTTTGCAGTGAGGCGATTTCCTCATGGAGGCCTTTCAATGTGTTGGCATGATCCTGCTGCATGAATAGAATGGCACTGTCCACACTGCGTGGCTGCATGGCTGCTTCTGTACTCATACTACCTCTAGCTAGTGTGCGCTTCACTTGTCCTTTTGATCTTCTTATTTGAAAGCATATATTATATTATGCAGGCCTATCTTGGAATGGTAAACTTGACCTGGAGAGTACAGTTTAACGGAAGCAGTCAAAACACTGTGTGTCTAATTGAATTTTTATCGTAATTTTTTATTGTCTGTCTGAGTGTCACATCAAGTTACTAACTGAATCAAACTATACCCTACTGAGTGACATGGTCCACTATTATGCAGAAGAACAGAAAATAATAATTCAATTTCAAATATGCTGCAATCGTTTAACAACAACAAGAACACAATGTAATGAGTTAATGTGTCAAATCAACAGTGCCGACATTCCCTATAATGCACAAATAATTTAACATATATATAATATTTTCACATGTTTTGAAGTAGTGGGCTACCTGAAAACTCTGACATGTCTACTGATACTAGAATTTATTACCAAGATATCAACATTCCTTCTGGTGAAACCATCAATCATTGGCAAAATTCAATACCTACCAAAGTTCTTTCGGACTCATTCACCCCTACAACCTCT
>JBCJKE010153261.1:0-10555 GCA_039654525.1 Melibe bucephala
CGCTAAAAAAACAAAAACAAAACAAAACAAAAACAAAAAACAAAAAAAACAAAAAAAAAACCCAACTCCAAAACAAACTAGATAATCCAGATTCATTGTGTCTTGTCATATTGTTGACGTGATGTGGTAAAATTCATTTCATTGAAATTCCTGTTGCTTACCTTGTCCGGATGAGCTTCTGTAGGAAAATCATCTTTATTTGTGATGTTGGGCCATTCCAAGATCTAAAAGATGGAGAAAAAAAAGAAATGAGTGGGAATCAATATTATAATACAGTAGTCATGGTCTTATGACCCATCGTCTTATTGTCCATTTCACTTAATAACCTGCTTTTTTCTGGAACAATTAGTTTCTTCTATTAAAAAAAAAACCCAAACAACCTCTTATAATCCGCCTCTCATAACAGACCTTCATCTTATAACCTGGTCTTTTAAACTAGGCCCATAATAAACAACACTTATGAGAAAGACTTTTCAAACTCTATACAGCCATCCTACGTATTAACTCATGAACAAGTGATTAATGTCTCAACGTCAACATATAAAAGCACACTTCTCACAAAAACAGTAAAAGAGCAAACATTTAAACCAGATGTCTCATCATAGACTCTGAACAACACCTTGCTCGTCTGATCGACCGAATCACAACACCGGCCCCACCTTGCTTTGGTGAACAGAGGAGTAAGCCACCCTCTTGTACAAAAGTGTGGACAGATGGTCATTGAGCAAAATTTAGTGTGGGCTAAGCATTCCTGTACTGCTTTATTATGAACGATTGTGTCATAGATGGCACAGTCGTCTGACAAGTGGGAGGGGCCGAGAGGAACGCTCATTTGACTTGTCACTGTAGATCACTGACTAGCCATTTTCGCCTCGAATCATTGTTTAGTTTATCACCAGACAATCCACACAGAGGGTGGTGAGCGATTGAACATCATGCACTTTAAATTCAATTAAATGTACATACATACTTTTGTACTTACTTCAACAAAGGCCAAAAATACAAAGGAAGATCATACACCTCCCTTCCAACAATATTTAATCAAGACCTAAAAAAAATCTGACAAAAATTATAAAAAATAAACAAAAACCAAAGACCTGAAATACAAGTCAACATCTACACCAAATACCAAGAAGCCTAACATGTATACATGATCTCCTGACATTAAAAACACTTGCACAAAATAGAGACATCTGGAGAGAAACAATAAAGCATATCTCCAATGCTAAAATTATTTTAATGTGGAGTTCTGCATTAGTAAGGTGATCATACAGTTTACGGCAATTGTCCTTCAGTGACAGCGAACCCATATACTACTACTTACTACATACTTTGTTACCCAGCTTACGAACCACTCTATCTAATAACCCATTTCATTTTTCACCCAACAGGCAGGTTATAAAGGCAGAGACTACTGTAAAATAAAAATAAAAAAAAACAAAAAAAAAACAAACAAAAAAACCCCACTGAATAAAGGAAACAAACATTATAATCCTTTAATTATGGACCAATTTGACTGAAATTTGGCTGATATTCACAAAATAGCTTCCTCGCATCACATTGGGAACATTAGTGTTTGACAAAAAATTTAATTTCCAATGATAATTGATTCTCTTTTATGCCATACGAAACCAATTTCATCAGTTTTATTTTAGCCTTTTGTCAACTGTCAACTAAGGACTATTATTGATGGTCATGGAGCTGGATGCCTGAGCAATAGTACATAAATAAAGGCCTTCTGAATGGCCACCTGTTCACAAAGGAACAGACAGTGATCTCCCCATATTACATTCTAAGTAAAGTAGAAAGATGGCTGATATAAATTGAGTCACAAAGTAATAAACGAAACCCTCACGGGGAAAACTGGCAGAAGAGGGGGTTAAGGTAGTCTATCTCAGAATGTACCAAAAAGACCCATCTAATGTTTCTTACTGTCGATGCGTCCCAAAGAATCTCCTCATCCTCTGCTAGCTCTTTCCGCTCCACTATGGATTTCAGATTGTACAGAAGAAGGTTACCTTGGTCATCTCCTACCCCAAGCAAACCTGTTTGGACAACAGAAAAAACGAACAAAAAAAACACTAACACTTTAAGAAATCAATTATGTTTCCTCAAAACATTCAAGCACAATATTCAATATTGAATGACCTTATAAATAAATAAATTGTATATATAAATTGTGTATAAAAATACACAACATCATTTCACATAGTAACATGATGCAGGCTTACATCTGACCATGCCAGAAACTTTATTTACTATTTTATTATTATTTATTACATTCCTTTCAAAATCACCAATGAAGGAAGAAAACAAAAAACAAAAGAGAAAACATGCAAATCTAAACAAATTTTAATATCATGCTAGGAAAAAGCTTTCCCTAAAACTGAGAATACATCAAACCAGCAAGATAATGCAAATACATAGAACAAGAGAGACTAAACGCTCATCATCTTTAAAGCCAAAACAGATCCTCTATTATCAAACACGAAGACAAAATCACTCCCTTGTGGGAGCTACACCACATATACTGTGATCATCATGAGAAAGCTACCAACCATCTCCTGCTACAATGTCTGATACTTAAAAAAAAAACAACAACAAAAAACAGCCATACAAAACACACACATCACATCACTAATAAAAAACAACAACTATAACTTCACAACTTTATCTCACACACACACACACACAAACGCACACACACACAAACACACAGACACACACATGATATTATTTACAGATTCACTATTAAGTGCCATAAATTTGACTTCAAGTACTTTTATTTGGCATAAATATGAATCATTTTCATTAGCATTGACTTCAACATTAGGACTTTATCAAAACGGAAACTAGACCTAGATCTAAATTTAAGCCTAGCCTTAACAGTCCAAGCAGTACAAAACAAGTCTTTTTATTGTAAACATAGGCCCAGAATAGGGCTCTGGTAGTAAAAGTAAAAGAATAGAGTGACACCTCCCCCTCCATTAATACGCAAAGCTGGATCTGTAGCTATTTTAACTATTATTTTACCATTCCCACTAAGGTCATTATAATCAAGCAATTAAGGCCTAAATCGACTCATTTATCCAGAATTTTGCCCATGCGGATCTGTGGGATCGCAAACGTGCTTACAGGATGATTGTGCAAAATCTGGAATTGTAGGCAGCCCCACACTAGGTAAGACATGCAACATCATCAAAAAGGCACTGTGCCGTCAAAAGCAAACACATTCACGGCAAAAAGGAACTTGACAGCAACACACAGGAATAATAATATGCTGATAAAAGGTGTTGGGGGGAAGGGGAAGAATAAATGAACAAGTACTCACCATTACTGTAACCAAGGTTTAAGTACTTGACATTGTGTTGTGGATATTTGAGCTTCATAATTGGTTCAATTGCAACATCTTTATTCACTTTTATCTTCTTCACATGCTTGTTAAGATCCCAGATCAAAATCTCACCGGAACTAACTTGCTTAGTGGCTGGGAAAGGAGGAAGACAGGCATTGTGACATATGGTGAATGTTCCAGTTCAAAACTCTTCAGACAAAGAGACGATAAAATACAGAAAAATAAATTCCCAAAAGTCTTGAAACATGTTTCTTTGTAGTATCTTAAGATGGCTTTTGGTAAAAAAAACAAAACAACAAAAAACAAAACTGAATGATGACTTTGCTGTCTTAATGCTTGTTTAATCAACTCATAAATACAAAATGAGACTGTTTAAGCATCAGTGAATAAGCTTTTCAAAGTAAATTAAAACTTATCAAATCTGTATTCCAAACCTTTGTCCCTAATTAGAGGTTGAATGAGCATCTATAAAGATTATACATCAGAACTCAAACTTAAATCTTATAAACTCAAATTAAAATAATATCTAATATTAGATTAAATTAATAGGCAACCATGTATATTATCTTGAAAACAAAAAAATAAAACAAAACTTAAAATATTATGACTCTTAAATGCAGTTCAGTATATATCTAAATGAGACTAAATGAATATCTCTAAATAAAGTCAAAATACAAACTCACCGAGAAGACCTCCTGAAAGCATTATCAAACCATCTATCGTTGTTGTTTTGGATTTTGGGTGTTGAAAGTAGAAGTCTGGTTTTCTAAAAAGAAAGAAAAGGAAGGAGATCAGAAAATAGCATTCTTCAAATAATGTTTTGCAAGAAAGCAATCATTGAAATACCTCATAAAGAAAAATATGACGAAACGGGCTTGATTCCCTTTATTTAAAGAGTGATTTTCCAATTTATTTCTTCACGTCCCTGAATGCTCTTCAGCGGGCACTGAAATTATTCTCGCAAAAACTGGAAGAACTCTCATAGACAGATGGGATTTTTACAGGATTGTTTGGTAGGCTATGTCCGGATGGGCCTCACCAAAATTTTAATTAATGGTGCCTATACATACTTTATTTAAAAAAAAACAAAAAAAACGAACAAAACAAAACAAAAAACAAAAGAAAATCCCCCCAAAAAACCCAAAAAGAATAGAAACAAAACAAAACCACACCACATCCTTTCTTCTCATCAGTCTTGCTGATTACATAACACAGCCCGCCTGCCGCCCATCAAAAGTCTCTGCTGTGATAACAGGGAGCCTCGAATTGAATACAAATGAAAAAAAAAAAAATCACCACCACCCAATATTGGATATGTGGGCCGATCAGTTTCCACCGTCCCGTGGAACATTCTTTGCACTGCATTACACTTCTCCAAATTCAACTTTAAAACCCAAAACTCTTAGACTCACTCAATGACTTTGGCTCTTCTAATTGGCGTCAAGGACGGACAGTCTTGGACAATCCAGCCGACACACCCCCTCTCTGCACCGGCTATCAAAAGTTGATTAACATCACTGAAGACCAGGTTGAGGGCATCGCCGACTGTATCTTGCACAGAAATTTTTAACAAGGGTCTGGGGAGAAAAAAAACATTTAAAAAAATGTATTATCAAACTGAGGCTGGAAACTTTATCTAATAGCCAGTATGACACATCCAAAATAAGACAATTGTAAATACCCAAATACATTTACTGTTATAAAAAAAAAAAAAAAAAAAAAGATCCCCAATGTATTTAAGATCAGGAATTTCAAAACCTCCCTCTTAGAAAACAAGACATACGAGTAGTTGTTGTGGGGAGCTTTATCTGGAATACTGATGTCCCATAAAAAGACATAACCATCTCTAGAGCCACCTGTTGGGAGGAAATGAATAAGATTCCAGATTAATGAAAGTAGTGAGTGCTGACGAATATAAAGTTTTTCCATAGAAAAGTGTAAAAATATTTGCCAGCTAGTTTAAGTATCTACCTTCTACACAACATGCCTATTGCTACAATATCATCACTTCACTTGTAAAAAGGGTGTTTGCTGGATTGAGAATACAAAGCAAGTCCCGTGTGGCTGTGTGTTTAAAATACCACATAAATAAGTGAGCTGAGCATAAAAAAATCAAGTTAACTGAGGAATTAAATGAAATGATGTCAGATTTAGTGCGGTAGACTGTATATTCTATTGTCTTACTGAATAAGAGTCTGGTTGAGGAGGGATGGAACAAAAGACAGCTGATGTATTTCTTGTGACCGCGGATTGCAGCATACATAAGCAACTGACTTGGATAAATTAATTTAATGGCAGCACCTTCACCTGTATGGGAGTGGGGAGCAGGGGAGGGTGCGGTGGATGGGGGAAAGGGGGAAAGAAGACAAAAGGGGAAAAAAAGAAAAAAAAAGTTTTTAAATAAAAAAAGTACATTCTCACATTGGGTGAGCCTTTGCTCTAAGAAAACTTATAATGTTAAAAACAAAATGCTTAGGTCAAACTTGATGGCATTGACAAAAAACAGAAAATATGTTTTACTTGGGCTCATTAGGAAAACCCTTGATAATTCCTCCATTTTCCACATCCGTTGTATTGCTTTCATCATTGTTAAAAACTAAACAGAGTTTTAATCACAGAAGAAGCATGAATCAAAAACATGTCTTTTGAACTTTGACACAGTAGTGCTCTCATGTCTTCAAATCTAAGACACACAGTCAATGCAGATTCATGTATAATCACATGTCATTTGCCTTTGGGCTTAAAGAGATATGTTACATCGTCATCAATAAAGTAATTGTGAATGGTCCTTTAAGTGTGTTTAATGGTTTGAAAACTATAATTTCAGGTGCTGATAAGCTATATCTGCAATTTTCACACGAAGGATATAGGTCATCCTAGTATAATATGTCAACTGAATGGGAAAACTCAAATCTTTTCAAACATTTTACTCCACTTTGAGAAAAACAGAATGTTAAATGAATGTTGTTCATGTGTGTGTGCATCATTGAGTAAAGTCTATTTCTTGAGAAATAAAAAGAAGTGAAAAAATATGAAAGCTCTTGTAGGTAAGATCTTAAACTGTTATAAATGTTCCCAAGATAGACTACTAAAGAGACTGGGAATAAAGATGTCATTTAGATGAAAATTCCCTTCAAAGGAAAAAAAATCTTTATTCCATACCTGCAACAGCCAGAATGTTTACTTTTCTGCCGGCAGAAATTTCAATGGTTGTCCATGCAAGCGTGTAAAAATTCTACAGGACCAAAAAAGATTAAATAAAAAAATGAGTCAAACATTTTAAATAGTTTTTAAAAAATAAAAAAGAGACAAAAAAATTTTTTTACAAATGCTGTGCTACATTTTTGGGGTTCATGGAGTGATTGACTAGTGGGTTCCATCACTTAAGCTAGTAAACATATCTGCAAATAGTCCCATGGTATTTGGGATATGCCCCTTGTCAGAAAAAATCGTGTCACTGAATGTAAAGAAGAAATGCTAAATGAGTATGAGGACAGAAGACTCAATCAATAATTAAAAAATAAGAAATATGAATTTTTAAACTGTGAAGTGCTTCATTCAATGTCACCTATTTCAGGCAAATAAATATTTTCTTAATTCATTTTAGAATACCTCCCATGCCCTCTCTTTAACCCCCCTCATCTGAAATTACCTCATTTTTGTCTGTGTCGTTAAATCTTTTCAAGACTCTTTCAGCATTTACATCAATCAAACATACAGTCTTTCCACCACAGGTGGCAAGAACAGTTGTAGTTTCCCCTAAACAGGATTGAAAGTAACAGCATTAGTTGGGGAGAATCATAAAAATTATGGAAAATAAGAACACTATTTGTGGAGAATGATGTAAAATATTTTCTGCATATGTTCATTATGCTATAGAATTATGTAATTTTTAGAGTTATGGAATGTTATTCTTATTCTCACTGAAGTAATGGATTCTCAGAGCACTGAAGCAAAAAATCAAGGAAAGAGAGATTTAGCTATATATTAATTTTATCATAATGTGTCATGAGTGAAGAAAAAAAACAGTGTATCACTGCTAACATCTCAGGGTAGTATTTTAATATCATTATAAGTAATGAAAATAAATTCAAACAAGAAGCTCCAATGGATGTCAAAAATCTGATCTATCTTGTTTTCATAGATTAAATTATGTAAATAGTTATTCCATGAAGATACTCAGAAATATAATTCCACAATGTACTGAAATAAATTTTATGTTGGAGAGAGGGTTTAAAAATACTTGCAAAAGATTGAAAGATGATATTCTTACCAGGTTCATCTATTGAAGGCTCAAAAGCACATTTCCAAATTTTAGTTTCGCTGTCATGATCTTTTTGACTATGACATCGCATGAAAAGAGTTGGGGCATAATCATCAGTGCTAGGCTGTTGACAAATGGATAGAAAAATTAATTGAACAACCATAACGTTTTATGAATGAATAGAAGTAACAAAAAAAAAAAAAATCAGTTTCCATGTTTCAATACTCCCTATAAGATTAAGTAGTAAAACTATCATATGGCAGTGATCACACCTCCTGGCCCTTATCATTGCTCCATTAATTTGATAAATGCATGTCCAGCTTCATGGATAGTTAGTATAGTATACTCCAGGTCTTGTACAGCTGTGACAGGACAGTCCAGGACTAGGTGGTCCATGTTTTGTGAGGCCGATCAGCAGACAGTGCAACCTAGAGAGTCTAAGATTATGTAACAGCCTGGGGTATAGCGGGACGCAATGAGAGAGAAACATCAGATAGATAATTGATTAAAATGGTTTCTTGATTTTATGACTTTTAGTTGCGTTAAGTTCCCTTTGCATGACACACATACACACTCGTATTCCCACAAATATGCAGTCATGACACAATGACAATGATCTCGATTTCCTCGGTAAAGACCTTAAAAAACCTTATTCTGAATGCAAGGGGAAGGTTCAAGCAGGGTTGGAGTTGAAAGTAATCGGTAATCTGGATTATAAGTACAGTATGGTTTGCTCAGACCAGACATACCATTACTACCAGTAATACCCTTACTATGTCTGTTGGACATTACAATTACAGGACTCGCTTATTACTAGGAAATCATTTTATGGTTCCCTCTACATCACATTCATGCTGAAACCATAGAAAAAGAAATAATAAACTTCTTGTAATTTTCTTACCAGCTGTCCAAGATCAGGGGCTTTTCTCTTTATTCCCCGTCTTGACATATTCTCTGTGGGAGGAAGCATTGGTATTCCTATTTTAAAAAAGTATAATGAAGCATAAATTTGAAAACTTATATCAGACTCAAAAATTTGCCCTGTAACTTTATGTGGCCGTAAAGATCACTAAAATCAAAACAGTTATTTCATAGAATGGCAATCAGTTGCAATTCCCTCCAAGATAAAGCAAAAATTTTGATTCAATTAAAAATGTACAAGTAACAAAAATTACCCAAACAACAGGACAAATTTCAGAGCTGTAATAAAAATAAGAGAATAGCCATCATCTATAATTTGTAACTCACATTTAACAAACATTCCCATGGTAAGAATCCTCCATACATTTGAGTTAGGCCAATGAGTAAACCGAAGGTTTTCATTACTATGGGGGGAAAAATTTAAAAACCTATGAATATGCCAAAAAAAACCCTGTCTTTATCATTATAATATTTTTGGTTTCAATGAGTTACATTTTGAATTTCCCACAGAGCATTTATTACGACTATAAAGGTCATGAAAAAAGACATCATAGAAATAAGTGTCGTAATACATGAGACAGAGCATTGATCGTGCGACAACGCACCGGTGCTAATGAGATCAAAGCCAATTTCACATGTGAGAAACGAGACATGTTTCTGTTCCACACCAAAGTGCTGAAATTAACAAAAGACTCCCTTGTTCCATCTCTGGCCTTCCCGGCGGCCACTCATGTAATAGTCAGGGTCCCAGACAGCCAGCATGGTGCCCACTATTCACGTAACCACTTCTAATTACAAAGTAGCTATTTGGACTCGTCCGAATAGCCTCCCGTAGCTATTCGGACTCAAGTCACACATTGTGATGGGACTGTGCTGGCTGTCTGGGACTCTGATGACAAAGTGAGTGACTGCCAGGAAAACTAGACGAGACAAGGGCATCTATTGCTAAATTTTAGCACTATGGTGTGAAACATGTTTCGCTTCTCTTTTGTGAATTGGCTTTAATCTCATTAGCACCGGTGTGTTGTCGCAGTGCCATTGCTCTGTCTCGTGTGTTACAACACTTATTTATACAGTGAAATTGGAAACTAATTATTGGTCACCCTCCCCTCTGGCATCACATCTACCTCCGAACTCATACTCTTAGTACTAGTAGAGTGGCTGACGTACATTCCAATGACTCCCCAAGTCATCTGCTACATCGACATTTTCTTATATTTGTCAACATGCTTTGACTGGTCCTTTTTACTTTGTTCTCTTTATTTTTAGTAAATTTAATCCTCTAAACAGCACTCCTCTCCTTCTCACCACCACCATCAACTTACTTCCACCCCCCTCCCTCCCTTCACCGCCATCCGCCTTCTGATGGCTTACATGTCGCGGGAAGCCAAATGAACCCCCCCCTCACACTTTTCCACTACAAGATAGCTCATCATACACAGTGCAGCATCATGAACTTCCCACCACCACTCCCTCCCTCCCCATTTCCTCATCACTTGAGTCCGAATAACCACAGCCTCCCGTGACTATCCGGACTCAAGGCCAAATAACCTCCCATGGCTATTCAGACTCAATTCCGAGTAGCTGCAGCTGAAATGTGTGACTCGAGTCCGAATAGCCATGGAGGCTATTAGATTCGAGGCTATTCAAACTCAAGTCGGAATAGAGCCACTTCATAATGTAGGCCTACAGTGGTCTAGATCTAGATATATCTAGATACTTAGATATCTCTACATTTCCTAACATGCTTTGGCTGGTCCCTTTTTCCTTTCTCTCTATTGTCAGTTGTTAGTGTTAGTAAATTTATCATCTATTCGGCAGTCTTGTATAATTGCGGTCCCGTTGTTTACATGGCGGCCATTGTGGAAATGCAAGGCAGACTGTGGCCAGATGTTTTCTGGCGTCTTCGCCAAATAATTTAATTAGAAAGTTGCTTTGGAAAGTTGCCAAACATTTAAGGAAAAAAATTGACTAAAACCCTTACCTTAACCCCTAACCCTAAAACCCTAACCTTC
>JBCJKE010153372.1:0-10554 GCA_039654525.1 Melibe bucephala
CTCCCCCCCCCCCCCTCCCCCCCCCTGAACTCCCCTTACTCTCTCCCATAGAATCTACCTCTTCTGAAAGCATTCTGTGTATTGAAAAAAAAAGCTAGCCCTGGATCTAGTTAATTGGTGCAACATTACCATAGAGCTTGGAAATAAACACACTAGGGAGTTGCACATCCGCATATATAATCCGATTCCTGAAACAAACGGGGATTATATCACAATGCGGACAATAATCCAAAGGACTAGTGGTGCATTATAATTTAATTTCCGATGCTGCATCCGATGCTACCATCTCGACGGTTGTCTAAAAATTGACTGAATTTGGCACTCTAGTTAATTAGGCAAGCCGAGAACCGCGCCACTGGAGTAATTTGAATCCAATCAATCTAATTGGATAGCCGCTTTTGTTTCTCAGGCCCCTCTCCCCGTTTCTAGGAGCAACTGATCATCTCCGGACAGCAGGGGACGGCAGGGTGGTTTGACTACGCCTGCGCTGAACTTCCGATCACCAGAAGTATGGCAAAAAACAACATTTGGGGAAATGGCTTAGCCAATATTGAATAAAAGTAATAATTTATTGTGGGAAAACGGTTAAATTGCGCAAAAAAAAAAGACCCAGATATTTGTAATTATTGACCTAGAACTAGAACCTTCTTAAATAACTTTAGACAGGGGCCGAAAGCAATCTCGAAGGGTTGCTATAAAAGATAACCAATTGATGGACAAAAAGAGTAGAAATAACATAAATTTTAACATTGTCTTTGTATGGTCATAAAATATATCATATTATAATGTATAATAATTATTTAGCATCTGATGTTGACTAGATTAAGTTCAAGTTGAGTTTGTCAGCAATTTTGAATACTAAGATTTCACAAAACATATTTTAGAGAGAGAACACCAAATATGATTAAGATCAGAATTACAAACATTGAAAAGGTTAGTTTTGATGTTGACGACTGTCACGCATATGAAATACAAAGCAAAGAAAATTGTCAACAAAAATGTCAACCTACAAAGACAAGCTTTGTTCTGTCCTTCCTCACACTTCTTCTTCCTCTGTGGTGTCATGTGACACATGGCCTGACACTTGGGAATGCCATTCATCTCTGTTGGCTGCTATCTTGCTGACTTCGCCCCATGTTCATTATCATTCCTTCATCTCTCTCTCCACAGTCCTTCTCCATGTTTCCATAGGGTGGCCTCTCCTCGTTTGTTCCTCTGGCATCCATCTCAGGGCAGTCTTACGGGTTGCTAAGGGCTGCATTCTACAGACATGTCCCAACCTGCTTTCTCTCACATAATCATACGATGTTGAGACTTGAAACTTAAACATTTTTTTCTCCTTTTTCTCTCCCATGATCAGCTGGGATTCTTGCGAAAGCAAGGGGCTTAGCAATCATCACAGTTTTCAAAGCAGGATTTCTGGTTACAGCTCGTGGTGGGAGTGGAATTGTCATAGCTAAGCTGGACGATGACAATCTGGATTATGGATCTGGTATGTCTTTGAATTTGTGACCATGATGGTTTTTTGTTGTTTTTTGTTTGTTTTGTTTTGTTTTGTTTTATTTTTGGGTTGTTTTTGTTTTTTTTTTGGGGGGGGGGGGTGGGAAGGGGGTTGGGTTTTTTTTTCTTTTCATTGTCTTTTTTCTCTTTGGTTTTTCATGAGGGCTTCTTGGCAATGTATAACACAGTAGTTTGCCATTGCTTTCTGAGTTTTGTTTCCAACAGGTGAGGACAGAGACAAGTCTCTGCAAGACTCTTCAGCACGCCATGAACTCTTGTGAAAAGTCAGATGTAAAAATAATTTTATGGGAGATTTGAACTTTAAGATTGGCAGCAGATGTGAAGAAACTGAGAAAGGAATAGTGGGTAACTTCTCCCAAGAGGACTGCAATGAATGTGGAGAGAAGTTCATGAATTTTGCTGTGGGGTAATGAACACATGTTCCATAAAAGCACAAGAGATGGCTAACATACTTGGACTTCATCCAATGGGAAAATGAGAAACCAAGCAGATTATACACTTGAGAACAGAACATGGAAATCCTCAATTATGTGGGTATGCATTTTCTCAGATTGAGACTGTGGAAGCAACCATGAACTTCTTATGGTGGATATAAAACTTCGCTTGGAAATAACCAGATCACCTCCCAAATCTGTAGGAAACGATCTTTCACTTACATACAATTGAACATCCATTGCAAGCTGAATGTCAAAAGCCAGTTTGAGGCCCTGCAAGTAATAGCCGAAGAAACAGAGCCAGAAGAACTGGAGGAAAACATTGAAAACTTTTTGCACATCTGCGGCCCAACACCTGCTCTGAAAGAAACAAAAGAAGAAGTCATGGATCTTTGATGAAATATTTGTAAGCAAGGGAAGAAGGGAAAAAAGCAAAGCAAAGATAGGCTTCACATCACAAGAATACAAAAAATATGAAGGCACATTTGAAACACTTTGTCAAGTGAGATAAAAAGGGGGTCCATGACTTGCAACTCTTTTATGGAGTTAGGAATGAAATTCAGTCAAATAAAACCTTTGTATCAGGAGATCAAATAGGTGATGAAGTATTTTGGCTAAATACTATCAGCTACTGGTACCTGAGACAAAAGGGGAAAAAGTCTTGCAGATCCAACAGACATATCCAGTAGACGGGCAAAATATTATAGTTCAAGCAGAACTGTAACACTGATGGAAGCCAATGGCAAAGACATAACACCTTTGAGAGGTTTCAAGTAAAAGTAGAAACAAGGACAGGGAGACAGACAGAGAAAGCGAGAGAGATATAGACAGACAGGCAGGCAGGCAGACAGACCGACCTGCCTGCTGACAGACAGACAGACTGACAGACAAATGTATTTTGTTGTGTTCTTATGCATACTATTAGAAACTTATGTAGCTTTTGGTACTTTCCTCATCAGGCGTTGCATTCACCATTTGTTACGTAGCTTGTTTGTAAAAGAAAACCATTATGCTCCCCTCTCAGGTTGGTCAGCACCATCTGCAATTGGACTCGCTGGCCTTGGAGGAGGATTCGAGATTGGAATGGAGGTAGGCTAAAAACACCTTTGATTGCATTATTGAATTTGTAAACACATGTCTTTAGTGTTGCGTACATAGGTAAACCCAGTCCACTATTATGTCTATCTCACAGGTATAATGAGGGTTAAACGTGAAGATAAATTCTTTCAAAAGAGTGAGAGGTAAAAAGGAAGATTTATCATAATGAAAAGGCATATTGTATACTTGAAATGTTATACAGCGGCCCTAGTGGAAATTGTGTTGTTGTTTGTTTGCAAATCAAATTACATTCATCAAATCAAACATTATTTTACACAAAAACAACATTTGTGATTGTGAAGTTCAGCCCCTTACTGGGAATTCAGAGGTAAAAGGACGTAAACCGTGAAAATCAATGAACAATGAGGTTGAATGTTAATCATAGGAAATGCGTAAAGGGTTAATTCAATAAGGATCAAACTACATGCATGTCATCCTAAAAATAAGAATGAATAGAGTGGACAGGATGCCTACAATTTAATTCATTAGATATGATAACATCAAGTGCATTTGTAACCAGAGTTATGTCAGTATGGTCATTGAAAAATTGGTCTGGATTTCGAATTGCACCATGCCCCGACCCCATGTACTGTTGTTTTGTGGTTGTAGCCTTAGGATGGGCTTGCTTGCTGTACATGGCTTCCTAGATGGGTTGGGGGGGGGGGGGGGGGGGGTTGTTTCCTTCATTTATCCAAGAATTTTTAATTTTAATTTTTTTTTTATGTCGTCACTTTAAAGGTTACGGATTTTGTCATCATTCTAAACACTAGGGCTGCTGTCGAAGCCTTCTCAAAGGGAGGTAATCTTACTCTTGGTGGAAATTTCACCATAGCGGCAGGTCCTCTAGGTAGAAATATTGAAGGCGACATCGCAGTAAGGAGCCCTGCTGCCATCTACACCTACTCGAAAACAAAAGGAATTTTTGCTGGCATTTCAGTAGAGGGGAGTGCCCTGATTGAGAGAAAGGATGCGAACAAGAAGTGAGTTCTTTTCACGCTGATAATCTTTAAATGTTATGTTTTACATTTCTCCTCATGTTGGAGTGGGGTTTGTAGATTTATATCAATATCCGTCTCTATCGGCATTAATTTAGTGCATGGCAATGCTCCCAAATGCTCTCTGTCCACTGTTATTACAAAACATGATATCTTTCTTTATGTTCGATACACCTATGGAATAAATGACTGGGCTGGTTAGTCAAGGCCTGTAGATATTAGAAGCATATACACAATGTATTATATATATGTATTATGAAACGAGCAGCAGCCCATCCATATAATGTCTTAGCACTGAATCCAATCAAGAATTGGACACCAAAATGGAAAAAAATAGTGAGAAAAAGAAGAGAAAAGAGAAGCAAAGAATGAACACTTAACAGCTATATTTGTATACAGTATAAAAGCAAAAAATTCATGCCTTGCAATATGCAAGCAGGGTAAAAATAAAACAAACAAAAAGCAAGAGAGAAAGAAAAAAATGAAGCAAAAGTTGTTAAAACATTTTTAACTCCCATGATTTCAATAATGGCCATGCCCTGAAAAGATCCTCATATGTGACTAAGAAAAGTTTTTATAACTGGTTATGTTTATGTTGTTGACGTCAAATCAATTGTCTGTAAGATTTATGTCTTTTCCCCACTTTAAATTTCGTCACTTATTTCTACTCTAGTCTACACATTGTTTGAAGTTTTCAATCAGAAATAGTCCATGTCATGATTAGACAAGAGGACAGTCTTAAACAGTCAATATAGTCTTATGACAGAAACAAGTGAGAACTAGAACATTCGACTGCATGATATGATGGTTTGAAAGGATCAATCTGGAAAAAATGCTGAATTCACAAGCACACAATTTTATTCACATACAGTCCACATGAATCTCAAACTCAATTTTCAAATAATATAATATTTTTAACTACACCTAGAATTAGAATGAATTGTAATTATGTAATTAATCAAGGGCTGTAATTAGTGTAATGTTCCAGTTTTGTCATACTCCATGCCATTAGATTATAAGTGGCTAAATGATATGTCAGTGTTTTTTTACTGCTCATATTCAATGCAACATTCATGATTTTGCATCCATCAGGTTTTATGGTCAAAACATCAGAGCGTTCCAGATTCTTAAAGGGGAAGTTGACATTCCGGATGAGTGCAGAGCGCTGTATAAGGTGATGGAAGAGCATAAAGAAATGGCAGGCCGGGCTGCTTTGAAGATGGCCAAAGCTCAGGCTGCTAAAAACAAAGACAAACTTCAAGCTAAGGCCCAGAAAGAAGCATCACTTAGATATGGCATTTCTGTGAGTTACTTCAGGAGGGGAAGGGGAGGTGGGGGGAGGGGAGGTGATGCAGCAGGTTATTAGTATATTAATATTAGTATATAGCAACAATGATATAGCAAGGAAGCATGCCTGTGATCGGTGGAGCAAAGCTAGAATGTGATAATATAGCATTGTCTGGATAAGTGAAAATTGATTTTTCAGTTTTAAAAAGGAGTGGACTATTCTAGAAAATGCCCATTCAAACAAAATCATCAGAAGAGCTCTTAAAGTCATCTCTGCCCCAATGGATTATGTAAATTTTAATGCATACCTTACTGTGGCTCAAAGGGATATGTGTAGTTGAATGCAGATATGCAAGTATGTATGTGATAAATATGCTCCAGATTTTTTTATGAATTTAGTGAACAACGTAGGTTAATCCCATTGCTCATTTTGTATTGTATTGAAAAGATAAGTTTTCTTTTTCTGCTACGTGGCCTTCATTTTGTTCCTTTTATTTTAAAGCCACAGTTTATTTATTTCTTTTGAATCTTGTCCAAAGGTTGACCAGTGGCGGACCAGGTCTTCCAAGCCGTCAGCCAAGTCCAGCAAACTGACCAGTGAGAGTAAAGTGACCAAGTCCAAGTCTGAGTGGTTCCTGCCACAAACGACTTCATCGTCAATGTCGTCGTCAGTTCGCAACTCAACCTCAGCATCAGCAATTCAAGAAAGGCGCTTGTCAGCATCCGCGTCAGTATTAAGAGGCCGGTCTAATTCTCAAGGTGAGAGAAACCTAAGTCTTCCATCCCCCCCTTTGACCCTCAACTCCTCCACCAAAAAAGGAAAAAAAAAATCCAAAACCCAAAAAATATTTATTTTTATACGAAGTGTAAGAACCAAATTTCTCACTGTCTCCTTTCATCCCATTTCTTCTTCTTCTGGCTTATCCCTGTAGGGGTCGCCACAGTGGATCCTTCATCTCCAACCAGTTCTGTTTATTGCATCGTCCTCTCTCACATCAGCTGCTATCATGATCTTCCTTAATTCCATCCTTTTCGGTCTTCCCCTTTTCCTCTTGCCAGGTATTGACATTTCCAGCATTCTCTTACTGATGTACTCACCATCTCTCCTTTGAAAATGATCAAACCATCTCAGTCTAGATTCTCTCACCTTGTCTCCAAATCTGGCTGTAGATTCTCTCACCTTGTCCCCAAATCTGGCTGTATAGGCATTCTCTCTAAAGTGTACATTTCTGATCTTGTTCAAGATCTTGGTGACACTGATTGAGAGACGTAGCATCTTCATTTCAGCCACCTCCAGCTCTGATTCCTGCTGTTATGTAAGTGCAACAGTCTCTAGGCCATACATCATTGCTGGGCAGACAACTGTCTTAGACATCTTGCCTTTTTGTCTACTAGATATTCTTTTATCACACATGAAGCCTGATATTCTTCTTTTGCCCCATTTCTGTTTCTGTATATAGCTCCAAGTGTTCAGTCAAAGCCCAAATTGTATATATATCTCTGTTTTGACATTTTTAGGCTCTGAGAGACCTGCAGATATGTATGACTATGACTCAGATGAAGATGTGACGCCGTTTGATGAGGAGGACTGCTTGTGGGTCGTTGCTGACTTCCCTTTCAAAGGACACCTACCTTGTGACCTTTCTTTTGATGTTGGTATGTAGTCAGTGGTTTCTTGGGTCCTTCAGCTTTCATATGAAGTGTACATAATGTCCAACGGGCATTTTGACAGGGACAACAGATGTAGTTTAGGGAACCCATGATTTGCAGAACATGTAGATTCATTATGTCTCGGAAGGAAGCTGCTCTGTTTATTTCAGAGAGAAAATTGTTCATGACTCCGAGGGAGGGGACAGCTA
Source organism: Melibe bucephala (assembly GCA_039654525.1). NCBI lineage: Eukaryota > Metazoa > Mollusca > Gastropoda > Nudibranchia > Dendronotidae > Melibe > Melibe bucephala. The sequence continues at coordinate 7,195 of JBCJKE010153372.1, forward strand.
TTTTTCTTTTTCTAGCCATTTGTGCATGAGAAAAATATAGTCAAATGTGATTAAAATTAATAAGTTGAGATGAACAACAAAGCCTCAGACACAATATCATCATGAATCTTTCATTAGACTCAAAAGCAGTGTTAATTTTTGTATTGTTTTTATCTAAAAAATAAATCGCAACTGTCCCATAATAAGTTGCCACACTGGAGAGCTCAATATGAATAAACATTCAAACAAAGTTTATAAAAAGTCTCCACTATAAAAGCAAAACAAAACAGTGCATTTTCACATTTAAACCCTTCTTCAGACAACAAATAGTAAAAATGACAACAAAAAACGAGAGTAACAATAACAATTAATCTAAAATTATTATTAAACTAAAGGGGAAAAATAAACATGAGATTATATATCTAAAATCTAACAAAAAAGAAACTTAACTTATGTTAAGACATCCTGTCAGCTTGCACAAATGAAGAATGATTCAAAATATTTCTTTAAATTTTTATTGTAATTTTTTCTCATTGTTGTCTGATTGAAACACAAAAATTCACTGTTTTGTTTGTCCTTGTAGTGGAGAATTTTTATAAACTTTGTTATGTTGTTGAATATTTGTAATTGACGAAATACATTTTGAAATACATTTACAATGCATTTACCATTTGATCTTTATTTTCTTTAATTCCAGGCGATAAAATCCTAGTGAAGACAAGAACTAATCGTCAGGATGACTGGTGGGAAGGAGTCAACAAAAATGGACGGCAAGGGATTTTCCCCGCTAACTATTTCCATGTGCTGTGAAGAGTTCATTCATGAACAAGCAATAATTATATAATACCGAAATCACCACAGCAGATTGACATCAAAATCATGATCACAATACAGGCTTTATGTTTTTGAAGACGGTCAAGAAAATCATCTACAACATCATTATCAACACCCAGTGGTTGGTTGAGTTTTGTGTCTGGAAACCTTGTCCTCACTTTCTAGAGTCTTGAGGACATTGAAAATTTAAATGTGTTCAGGCATTTATATAGAAATATGATTAAAAATTATAAAGCTTCAAAATCATGGCTAAGATAAGGATAGATCTGGATACAATTGATTTTCCATAAATTCAGTGTCACATTTGTTACAAAGTTGTTCTTGGAGTAATTTAGAAAGTACAAGAAAAATATGGTAAGAAGAAAACTTAGATTTATATTTATGTGTCTTGAAAGTCTTAAAAAATTGTTGGAAATTTACAACCAAAATTGAACGAGAGGGACTAAGATACACCTCTCAGGATTGAAAGGCGGTTTGCTTTTAGAACCAAATAGGGAAAAGCAGTCCAAGCTTCAAAGTCTGACGACATTGATTGTGAAGGGCAATGGGTCAGGGAAGGTCATATATATAGACAGATAGACAGACACAGAGATACACTAACAGACAGACACATGATAGACATACAGACAGACAGAGAAACATAGAGACACATAGACAGACAGACACAGATAGACATGCTGATAGACACGCAGACAGACCCACCGACACACAGATAGACAGACAGACACACTGATAGGAGGTGGTGGGTGGCTCAGCGGTCAGCACAACTCGATAATGAGTTGAGTCAAGCAGTGTTGACTGTGGTCACTATTCAGATGAGTGACTGCTTGGGTGTCCGCTCCGAAAAACCACCGTTCATCGGCGTTGTGTCCTTAGGTAAGACACTTTATTCTGCTTACCTCACTCTACTCAGGTGTGAATGAGTACCTGGCTATAGTAGTGAAAGATCTTGCGAGTATGTTAGCATGATGTGCCTAACAGGCACCTCTGCCGTATGCTCTCCAGAGAGTTGAGAAGGTGCTGGGTTGAAAAGGCTTGCTGGGGAGTAAAATGTCTAAGGGCTTTGAGCTTGCAATCTGTGGGGGAAAGCGCTATGTAAATACCATCTTTACCTTTACTGACAAATACACAGACACACAGACAGAAGGGCAGGCAGATAGGCTCACTGGCAGGCAGGTAGATAATAAACACTGTCTGAAATGAACAAAAACTGTAAATGATATGGGTAAAATGAAGCAAGAAATATATATTTATATTGGTTAATTTCAAGCAAAGCTTGGATCATTTATTTTTCCCCGTATTTTGATATGATGTCCATTGTTTATACTTGACACCACGTATCTGACCCCACTGTCGTTGAGACTTTATGGACCCCTTGTATAAGAGATGGTGCCAAACTTGTTCAGTGCATTGACTGTATAATATCAAGAGGTGGTGCCAAATTAGTCTAATGCATTGTCTGTGTAAGAGGTGGTGCCAAACTAGTCCAGTGCATTTACTGTATATAAAGGACATGGTGCCAAACAAGTTCAATGTAATGCCTTCTAGTCAACATTGAACACCTAGTCTTCCCACAGTAGAGTTGTATGACTTTCTATAGCTCTGCCATTGTATTATATAAATATTCGCAGGTAAAATTCTTTAGGTTTTTTTTTTGTTGTTTTTTTAATAACTCATTATCTGCCTCAGATTCCGTAAACAACTTTATACTTTGATGTTGATCGGCTTCTGAACCTCTTCCATTACCAATGCTTTTTCATATATATATGTTGGCACATATCTCGGAGGTGCGTTGATGCAGCTGGTTATTTCTTTCACTGTTTTTGTCTTCCTTATGTCCCTTCCTAGGATAAGTCTTGCCACACCAAACTTCATATTTACAATATCACTGAATCATATTATTAGTATTAGTAATATTATTATTATTGTTATTATTATTATTATTATTATTATTATTATCATCATCATCATTGTTATTATTATTATCGCTTTTATTATTATTATTATTATTATTATTATTATTATTATTATTATTGTCATCCTTTATGTTATTATCATCTCCCCTTTCCCCTTAGTGATGGTGATCTTCAAGCATTTTGTTTTCGCCATATTACGTTTCTATAAAGGAAACCATACTTTTGTATGCACACATACGCGCGTGTATGTATATGTGTGTGTGTGTGTGTGTGAAGATTCAAACTTTCTATAAGATTTCTTCAAGACATCTCAGTTAAAGATCAGTTTAATACAAATTTTTAATACAAAATTTTGTTTAATGTGCTGACTGCTTGAATTTCTTTTTTGGGGCAACAGTATTTTTTTGTATTTTACTTTACTTTTACTTTTCTTACCTTGTCTTTTCACGAACATTATTACCATAATATAATATCAGAATTAAATGCCAAAAGATATACAAGAAATTCCTTTCAAAATCACTCAATAATAATATGTTTGTATAATTAATAATAATAATAATAATAATACAGTAGTTTCCGCGAGAGTGCCCTCCGGCTGAATGCCCGTTTCGCCTAAGTGCCCGCTATTTTG
>JBCJKE010153483.1:0-10554 GCA_039654525.1 Melibe bucephala
CAAATTGGCTGTTGAGAGGAATGGGTCATAGTCATATTGGCTGTTGAGAGGAATGGGTCATAGCCATATTGGCTGTTGAGAGGAATGAGTCATAGTCATATTGGCTGTTTAGAGTAATGAGTCATAGCCATATTGGCTGTTGAGGGGAATGGGTCATAACCATATTGGCTGTTTAGAGGAATGAGTCATAGCCATATTGGCTGTTTAGAGGAATGGGTCATAGTCATATTGGCTGTTTAGAGGAATGGGTCATAGCCATATTGGCTGTTTAGAGGAATGGGTCATAGCCATATTGGCTGTTGAGGGGAATGGGTCATAGTCATATTGGCTGTTGAGGGGAATGGGTCATAGTCATATTGGCTGTTTAGAGGAATGAGTCATAGTCATTGTCATATTGGCTGTTTAGAGGAATGAGTCATAGTCATATTGGCTGTTTAGAGGAATGGGTCATAGTCATGTTGGCTGTTGAGAGGAATGGGTCATAGTCATAATGGCAGTTTAGAGTAATGGGTTATAGTCATATTGGCTGTTGACAGGAATGGGTCATAGTCATAATGGCAGTTTAGAGTAATGGGTCATAGTCTTATTGGCTGTTGACAGGAATGGGTCATAGTCATAATGGCAGTTTAGAGTAATGGGTCATAGCCATATTGGCTGTTGACAGGAATGGGTCATAGTCTTATTGGCTGTTTAGAGTAATGGGTCATAGTCTTATTGGCAGTTTAGAGGAATGGGTCATTGTCATATTGGCTGTTGACAGGAATGGGTCATTGTCATATTGGCTGTTGACAGGAATGGGTCATAGTCTTATTGGCTGTTGACAGGAATGGGTCATAGTCTTATTGGCTGTTGACAGGAATGGGTCATAGTCATATTGGCTGTTGACAGGAATGGGTCATAGTCTTATTGGCTGTTGACAGGAATGGGTCGTTTTCTTATTGGCTGTTGACAGGAATGGGTCATAGTCTTATTGGCTGTTTAGAGTAATGGGTCATAGTCATATTGGCTGTTGACAGGAATGGGTCATAGTCATATTGGGTGTTTAGAGGAATGGGTCATAGTCATGTTGGCTGTTGAGAGGAATGAGTCATAGCCATATTGGTTGCTTAGAGGAATGAGTCATTGTCATATTGGCTGTTGAGAGGAATGGGTCATAGTCATATTGGTTGTTTAGAGGAATGGGTCATATTGGCTGTTTAGAGGAATGGGTCATTGTCATATTGGCTGTTGAGAGGAGTCATAGAATAGACATATTGTCTGATTAGAGGAATGAGTCATTGTCATATTGGCTGTTGAGAGGAATGAGTCATAGCCATATTGGTTGTTTAGAGGAATGAGTCATAGTCATTTGGGCAGTTTAGTGGAATGGGTCATAGTCATATTGGCTTTTTAGAGGAATGAGTCATAGTCATTTTGGCAGTTTAGTGGAATGGGTCATAGTCATATCGGCTTTTTAGAGGAATGAGTCATAGTCATAGTGGCTGTTGAGAGGAATGAGTCAAAGTCATATTGGCTGTTTAGAGGAATGACTCATAGTCATATTGGCAGTTTAGAGGAATGAGTCATAGTCATATTGGCTTTTTAGAGGAGTGAGTCATAGCCATATTGGCCGTTGAGAGGAATTGGTCATAGCCATATTGGCTGTTTAGAGGAATGTGCCTTAGACATATTGGCTGTTTAGAGTGATGAGTCATAGTCATATTGGTTGTATTGGCTGTTTAGAGGAATTAGTCATAGCCATATTGGCTGTTTAGAGTAAAGATTCATAGTCATATTGGCTTTTTAGAGGAATGAGTCATAGTCATATTGGCAGTTTAGAGGAATGGGTCATAGCCATATTGGCTTTTTAGAGTAATGAGTCACTGTCATATTGGCTGTTTAGAGTAATGAGTCATAGTCATATTGGCTGTATTGGCTGTTTAGAGGAATGAGTCATAGTCATATTGGCTGTATTGGCTGTTTAGAGGAATAAGTCATAGTCATATTGGCTGTTTAGAGTAATGGGTCATAGCCATATTGGCTGTTGAGAGGAATGAGTCATAGCCATATTGGTTGTTGAGAGGAATGAGTCATAGCCATGTTGGCTGTTTAGTGGAATGAGTCATAGTCATATTGGCTGTTTTGAGAGGAATGGTTCATAGTCGTTTTTGCTGTTTAGAGGAATGGGTCATAGTCATATTGGCTGTTTAGAGGAGTGAGTCATAGTCATATTGGCTGTTTAGAGGAATGAGTCATTGTCATATTGGCTGTTTAGAGGAATGAGTCATAGTCATTGTCATATTGGCTGTTTAGAGGAATGAGTCATAGTCATATTGGCTGTTTAGAGGAATGAGTCATAGTCATATTGGCTGTTTAGTGGAATGGGTCATAGTCATATTGGCTGTTGAGAGGAATGAGTCATAGTGATATTGGCTGTTTAGAGGAATGAGTCATAGTCATATTGGCTGTTTAAAGGAATGAATCATAGTCATATTGGCTGTTTAGAGGAATGAGTCATAGTCATATTGGCTGTTTAGAGGAGTCATAGACATATTGTCTGATTAGAGGAATGAGTCATAGCCATATTGGCTGATTAGAGGAATGAGTCATAGACATATTGGCTGATTAGAGGAATGAGTCATAGTCATATTGGCTGATTAGAGGAATGAGTCATAGTCATATTGGCTGTTTAGAGGAATGAGTCATAGTGTGATGAAAGTCAAAGGAATAAAAGGAACCTGTCATGTACCAGGTTGGCTACCCACAGCATCAGACTAGGGAAGGTTAAAAATAAATCAATGTGTGGAAATAACTTGTCATTTCCAGAACCGAAGTAAAATTTAGGAAGACAGCAAATGTTCTTAATGTGAAATGATAGAAAAATATTGATATTTTACAACAGATGTAGGCAATTCTAAATTTGACCAATGTTATCCCCCTCGGGGAGAAGATGTAGCCAGTCAATTCTGACAGGGAAAGTGGCCGTCTATTGAGATGAAAACTCTTGGGAAGGAGGGATGCACCTGTATGTGTAGGCCTTTTGCGTCAATGCTGATGATCTTGTAGCAATGGAATCGCTACACCTGGGCTAGTATTCTAAGAGAAGTGTGGGTGCCAAGCCACACTCTCTTCCCCTTTGATCGTTGCCTCTTCTATTTTGAACTCAGAGTAATGAATTGATAAATAAGTCTGAGGTAGAAGATTATGTAGGGGTGAATGAGTCCGAAAGAACTTTGGTAGGAATTGAATTTTGCCAGGGCAGTGGCGGATATGGCCTGCTCTTTTCGATTTTAACCACCGTGGGATCTTTTACATGCGCAAAGGCACAGGGGACCTTGTCGTTTATTGTCCGCTCTGATGGGACTATGCACTCATTTATCCTGCCTACCACAGGAACAGGAGGCGGAAAAAACACGATAAACTCGGATTCAAGCCTGCACAATCTTGGAACGAACCCCTGATATTTGGCTTGATAGTCAAGTGCCCTAACCACAGAACTATCCGCGCTCCCTAGATGTACCTAGGAGGTAGACAAACTGCACACAAAGAGCAAGAGAAGCTTTAATGGTATCATGGTAATTAATGTAAATTATTCATGGTTTTATGTTAGGCATGGGTATCAGTCTGCTACTACTACTACTAGTAGTTTTGATGTTTGTTGTGTTCATAGTATCACATTGCCCGTTATACTTTCTTGCCTATGATTTCTACCAGCACAGTACTAACTGGATCTTAGACTTGGTGTTGCCATCATATTTAATGCATGTATTGTAAGCCTACTGCAGCCAACTGTGTTTGTTGCCATGTCTGTAGTCAAATGAATCGGTGCATTGAAAACTAGAATCTGTAGCTTAACTGATTGTCTCCTTTACCGTCATAAAGATGTGTTGTCAGTTTGCCAGATGGCTAATGTTATCTCCACTTTTTTATTTATTGTTCATGTCTTGAAAACGTTTTTAGCTTTTGTTTCAGTGACAATAATTTATATTTCCATAATATTAATATATATAATATATTATATATATATATATTAGCAGAGATGTGTTAATTTACATTGTTATAATTTATACAATATCAGACAATGTCCTGAATGAGCTTGAAGTTAATGGCATTTTGAAACTTTAGAATGGAAGTGGAAATAGAGAGGAACATCTTTTAGGAAAGGTCATGAGATTTGAAAATTGTGACCATTTTGCCAGGCTAAAAGTAGTAATAGAGATTTTGCATTTGCCTGTCTCTACGAGGATACAATATTTTAGGCCCTGCATTACATCAAGGCAATCCCAGTAGGAATAGAAAGCTAGATTAGCCACAGTATTTAAATAGGAGGAATTCTAATCCATGACATTTTGTTCCCATTTGTGGAGTAGCCGGGGTAACAATGTTCAGTTTCTACTGCATTCGACATGTAAGTAAATTTTATTTCTAGATTTGCTTTTGTCATATATATAATGCAGTCTATGTTGTGTTTGTCTAGAATAAGGATAACAAATTTATTGACATAAAAAAAACAACAGATTTTTGCATTGGTGCAAGCTTTATCTGTCATCTGTCTAATGCACATATGTGACAGAATGTCAGTAAGCAAAAGAAAACAAAAAACAACCCTTGATTGGCTCCAAGGGGAGAATGTTTTTTAGGGTCTATCTGGAAGGAAGACCGAGATAGACTCAAGCGTCAGCCACAGTGCAGCGCCGCCAGGGAATGCAATAAGGGTGAATTTTCTTGCCCAAGGAAAAATCCAGATGCCGAAGCGGGGCTCGAACCCGTGATCTCACGGGTTACAGTGCAATGCCTTAACCACTCGGCCACCGGGTCCCCCGGTGGTAACATAATACTTTAACATAATAATGTTAAACAACTGGCAAACAGACGATGATGGAATTAGCTTGCATGTATTTTAAGGCCTCAGGCATTTTTCAGTTTTAGTTTTTTAAGTTTATTCTTCTCATCTTTTCACTGTGGGTTTTGTTTTTCCATTTGAATTTTAATCAAGTTAATGATATGATATAAAAGACGAATGAAAATATGTCATAAGTGTGTGTGTGTGTAAGTAAAAATACTATTTCTGATGGAATATTCTTGGAGCTTTTAATCTTTTTGACACTCATCATTGGATTTTACTTGCCATATACATAAAGATAATATGTAATATATTACAACTGCATACTGTTATAAATAGTATGTGTTTGAAATGGTCGGCGTCTATTTTGAATTTTTTAAGAAAAAAGTCCCAAAAATGTAACATATTATATACACATATTTTCATTGCCATGTTTGTAAAAAGCAAAATGATCGCATCATCACCCACTGCATTCCCTATTTATAAAGGACTGCCGACTACTTGTACATCTTCAAACTTTTGTGATAAACACTTGATAGCTTTGTCTTTGATGTTCTTGAAATATTTAAATAATGAAATGGAAGAAATGTGCATAGAGTTAATTTTGTTTATGCCAACATGTATTTAGCATTTTGAAAATGTTCTGGTTTATGGAAGGATGAGTGACTGAGTTGATTCTTGTTTTAGTTGAGAATCATTTGACAGGTGGTGATCATTGACTAGAAATTTAATATTTGTAAGTAATTATTGGTTGATAAGAGAATTTTAAATGATCTGATTACTTGATCATTGGTTTTACAATGAGACTGGATGAGTAGTTACAGTAGAGTCCACCTAATGGTATTTGATTCGCTCAATTTTCTGTTAAACGTCAACATCAGTCAGTTGATTTTTAAAATTGTTCATTGTATCTCGAATTCGATAATACCACACGCTTCCCCTTTAACTTTTACTTCAAGTTTAAGTTAACCCACTCATACAGCCAACAGCAAAGCCATTTGTTGAAAACTTGTGATTCCTTTGGTGTTGACAATGTGGAACATCAGTGAGTCGAAACCCTTTTCATGGATGCAGTGTGCATCAGATTTGGATTAACTTTGCACACTGTACTTCCATCTGGCTTTCGCTCTCAGTTTCAGTGCGGTTAGTTTTCCTTTTTTAACAGACCTATACTTTCATTTTACGACCTTGACAGCAATGGCTAAATAATATTTCTTAAAAATGGTTAATTTCGACCTCATCTGAAGTCGACAAAATTTCTTGGTATCATGGTGTCGACTGCAAATGTAAGTGGATAGATGAATTTTGTCGCAAGAGTTTAACAATAATATTGTTACATAAACATACATATATAGGTATTTTTCTTTACTAAAATAAAAAATGCGATAAAACTTTTATAATACTTGTTGCTTGTTATTTATAGGATGTGTTTGTGCATCCATTGCACTGCACTCAACAGATTTGTTTTCATGACAATAAGGTTGTCTAGATAAGTTAATAGAAATTTGTGGGACGCTGATGCCTTCCATCAGGACATCTTCGATGTGATCACTCTTTGACTTATCGCTACATATACAAGCATGTTTGATAATTTATGTTGTTTTGACCACCACATGTCTTATTTGCTTTGTGTTTAGTGTCTAATGATCGAAGTAAACAGAGCAATATAAAGAATCACCACTTAAAATCGAACAAGGAACACAGCTACAGGGAAAACAAATGGAAACAAACCAAACACCCAATTCTGTTTTTTTTTTGTTTTTTGTTTTTTGTTGCCCTCAGAACATTGAAGGTGTACTGATGTATATAGTTAAACATTATCACCTCTCAAACAAAAAAAAAGTGAAAATAGAAGAACAAACAAACATACATGAATGAGCGAACACCAAAAAAGAAAAGCATTTTGAGAGAAATACATGAGTTCTATAATAGTTTATTAATCATAATTGACACTCTTGGTCTCTTTCAACTAGACAGCCTTTCTACCAAGCAAATACTGACTTGAACTCGACACCACTCCACAACCTGTACCTGTACATTACATTACAATTACATTTTCATTATGACTTTCTATAAATTATTATTATTATTATTATTATTATCATATTATCATAATCATGATATTAGTCGGTGGGCTGCTGGGCAACCCACAGACTATATCTACTAGACCAAGCAAGCAAGAAGACTCTCACATTATTAGTATCTCAATCACTACAGCTCACACACCTTCAGGCTTTTCCCATCTGAATATAACAACAGAGAAATTCCAGCCACACTTCATCAGTCATGTCAGATTGATTGAAGGACGAATTGCTGGATTCAAATTTAAAAAGCTTAAAATTAAAATGTGAATCACGGACCAAGACTACAACTTGTTTTTTCAGAATTATTTAAAGTGCTAGAAAATGATACAATCTCCATTTTTGATAGACAAATAAATGGTCTTGTTGCATTTCAGTCAAAAGTCATCTTATTGACTCGTTGTATTCACAATACTAACAGGCCTCTGGAATTTGATTTTGATTCTCAAACAGCTCACAATGCTAAAACTTTAGCTTTTTTCTACCCAACAGGTGACTTCACTTTATATTTTTAAAAAATAGCAATTGAATCTGAGATTGAAAAGCTTAAAATAGTATTATTACATTTTGAGATTGAATTTAAAAAAAAAAAAAGAAGACAAAGAAAGATGAAAACAACTTCATGATGATAAATACTTTGCTGAAGAATAATTGTCATAAAATTTGCAAACACATTTCTCTTGCAGTTTCAATGTTCTCAGTAAAGATGAAAAAAAAATGAACAAGGATAATATAATAATAATAATAAATACAAAATGCGTATAAACATTTCCAGCAATGTTGTGGTCACGGTACTTCACTTACACAGGCATTCACTTTTATTAACCTTGAAGATTTTTATCCAAATATATAATCATGAGAACTATATTTAATAATTTAAAAAAAAGGATAACAATCATAAAAAACCCCATGAAAACACTTCCCAAAAAAAAAAAAAAAAAAAAAAAAAAAAAAAAAAAAAAAAAAAAACCAAAAAAAAAAAAAAAAAAAACAAAAAAAGCAACTAACAAAAAAACAATCAAAAGCCACTAAACCCTCCAACCCCCCAACAAAACTATAAAAAAACCCCAAAAACCAAGCCAACAAACAAAAGATTCAAACCCGAAAACCCAACCAAACTATGGTACATGTACATGAGTCATATCAAATGTGAGCTATGGTATTAATGAAAACTGACTTCAAATGATCTCAAAATCCACTCCTATTCTCGACATCACACACAGTCATGCATGCATATCAACATCATAGTAAGGTAGTCAGCATTCTTTATTATATAGAGGAAAGACTTCATATCTTATTGTTTTATTATCTAGTATTTATCAGTCTCACACCCACGTTATTTACTGATATCTATCTCTGGAGTATAATGTATGAATTTAGTTGAAGGGATAATAATATATTGTGGGGAATACATGCGGATATTTGTCTCAAATAATATTGGAACGTTGTTGCCATTTATGGCTAGGTCTGATCCAAACAACATGTAATACATGTATGTATTATAAAAGAAGAAAATAATATAAAGTAAGATAGGCTGAAAAAAAAATCCTGCCAAAAATCTGTCCAAGATGAACATGAAATGAAGGAGAAAGAAAGCTTTCAAGATAAGAAAGAATTGAGAAAGTCTTGGGAAAAAAAAATGCAAGTAAAACTGAAAGAGTAAGAGGGAGAGACACAAATGATAAAATAATGGAAAATGGACAAATAATACGAAAGGCATCATTGTTAAGAGGGAGAAAGGGGGATAAATGTATGTGAGTGTTAAAGCTATAAAGATAAAAATGGAAACCCTAAACCTAAATAACACCCACAAATGTTGTATCATAAAATTTGACATTTATTGACCTAGCTATGATATGATAATGATATGCGTTGTTCATGTTGACCTTACCTGAGGAAACATGACTCACAACATCCCAAATAAGACATCATCATCATCAATTCAACAATGTCACAATTTCTTTTTTTAGGATTATTCTAATCTAAATAAAAATTTCCCACAAATGCTTTTGATATTGCTTCACCATATAATAGAATAAAACAAAAACAAAAATATATTTGACAGTGACTGACACTGGTGCAGTGAACCAGCCCAAATAAATGTTTTTAGCACATCAAATCTTGCTAACAAAATCTCTTCATTAAAAATGAAACAATAACAAACAAATTAACTTAAATGATGAGTTAATTTTGAAAAAAGGAAGTGATGAATGACTTGTGAGTCTTGATCTGTCTACATGACAAAATGTGTACATGGTTTATCACACAAAACAATGTGACAAAGAAGGGGGTGTGAAAAAGATTTCCAGAAGGAAATCAGCATATCATTAATGCTTAACACTCAAATGTTTACAGATAGACTTTATTGCCCAAGTTAAACACATGCTGTAAATTTCTTGGTGGTTTTTGAAAAGCTGATGATTCTCACAGCGGGTTTAGACTAACTTATCTACTCCTACAATGACCATTCCAGACGGTTTATATTGGCTGTATAATTTTTGTAGAGCGTAAATCTACAAGTAGGAAATGCAACTAAATACTGTATTTTCTTTTCTCTCTCCTCAACTCAATCAACACATAACACTACAAAATGTTCTGTGCTAAATTCCTAGTTTATATGTACATGTGTAGTACAAAAGGCAAAAAGTCCTAACTCATTGATTTTCAATCTTCAAAAACAAATTCCGCCATGTTTATATTTGATGTCCATGTTGCACATAGAACCCTTGAGAAGGTACCCAAATCCACCGTACATTGCTTATCATAAAGTGTAATGTTTGTGTGCAGGCTTGAGTGCAATCAAAATTTCATCACTGTAAGGCATGAATGTTATTCTTTATGAACACTCATTAACATAAGGAGGCAATTTATAGAACGAATTTGTGAGAAAGACGACCACAAACGGTAAATATTTGAATCAGCCAAGAATCGCCTCAAAGCATGTGTATAATAATAATAATATGATTTCTTCATTATAATCCAATACAACATTTACAATACATCACTTAGACATTACTCGTATTAGTGCTTGTTTTTCAGTTTTCTTTGTCAATCAATGTCAAACCTGCTACCATTGCAGTACTGTCAAAACAAATCAGCTCCCTGGCGAAATCAATTCATATGTGTCAATATCGGCAAGGGAAAAGAGCTACAGGGGCTGACTTTAAAAATTAGAACGGAGCGTTGAATCTCTCTACAGCAAAAATCTCCAGTAAAACACAGCAGTGATTCAACTGTGTGTGCGTCTTTTAAAAACAGGGCAAGTTAGGAGGAGGAGTCAGGGAAAAGAAAAAAAACAAAAACAAAACAAAAACAAACGAGGAGATATATTTGGAGTTCAGAGAGACAGTACAATGTACAGAGAGCAGCACTGAAATCCATACAATAGTTGAAAAATAAAATGATGAGATATATAGAGTGAAAGGGTGTAGTTATATGAATCAGATCCAACACCACTGAGGGAAAGATGCAAAGTGTATAGTAGTAATATAGTACAGAACAAGAAATTTCATCAATATCATTGTTCCACTAGTATGATGATCAATCAGCTTTATACTCTGGATTATTGATGCACAACTACTTTAAAATAATGACCAACAGTCATGTAAGAAAAAAACCAACAAACAAAAGAATTCCCCGAAGTCCCCCCCC
>JBCJKE010153594.1:0-10554 GCA_039654525.1 Melibe bucephala
AGACAAGGACATAGGCGGAGTCAGAGAGACAGAGAGATAGACTAAAGCAAGACTGTATGTATATATATATTATATATATATATATATATATATGTATATATATATAATATATATATATAAATGGACTTTACGGCATTGAAGTTTTATACAGTCAGTCCGAGTAAGCGGTCAAACCACCGAACCAATTATGCTCAAATTTTAACGAATAATACTGGATAAAGATCTGTCCTATCTCAACTCCAACATATCTCTAAATACTAAGAGCGATTTAAAACACCTAAGTGCGCTACCGCTGGAGAGCCATGAAAACAAAATTCATGAAAGTTGCTGAGGCGTCCTCTTCTGACGATGCGGATGTAAAAAGGCCTTTAAGTCAAGTAGTAAGTAAAAGAAACAAAATCAATTATTCTTTGTTTATTTCGGAGAGAAAAGAAGTACCCTCTGGGCATAACCATTTCAAATCAGTGGGCACAACTTCGTAACAAAAGTCGATATTTATAAAACTGTACCTCTTCAAATTTCGGCAATAGTAGGGAAACGAACTATAGATGAAAATTAAATGTAGGCCCATTCTTATAATATAACAATAACAATGTCCAGATCTATTCTTGATAATCGACTGCATATTTAATATTTTCTTCCCGGAATAATTATGTTTTTCGTCTATCTGTTACTTTTTAGATTTAGGCATGTAAAGGTCAAAGTACCTAATAAGCCTCTAACATATGATGTGGTATAATATATTGAATGAAGCTTTATAGAAGAGAGAGAGTAGCCTTCGATAAACTAATAGCTTGCTTTGAAATAATGAATGGAAATAAAATGCGCAACTAGCTCTGCCTGTATTCATGAAAAATCCATTTAAAATTATCCTTAAATTGAATTAACGTATCCGCATATTAATAATAATAAAAATAATAATAATAATAAAGATAATAACGATACTAATAATAATGATAATAATGATAATAATAATAACAATAATAATAATAAACAATAACAACAACAATATAATATAGTAAAACAATATAAGAATACCAATATAAGTAGTATATTATGTCAGTTCAGTATGGACTCCATATTTTAAACGGACGTGGACGCAATAGAAAAAGGCCACAACAGAACACAGGGACGCGTAAAAAACAAATACTCGTTCCACTTAAGTGTCTCCGACTTTATGAGGAACATTGCTGTGGAAATTTTGGAAAACCGTTGGAAAAACATAAATAAATAAACGTGTTCTATTCCGCAAAACTTGCTACAAAAATGAGGAGTAAATTTGAAGTTTGGGCGAATTTACAAACTATACAACGACAAGCCAGAAAACGCCGCTGAAACCTTTAGATCCCATCAGCCGGAACTGATACCCACCACGATTCACTCTAGGGTAGTCACATGGGCTTAGCGGTAGCGCTTTGGACTCGCAACTGAACGGTCATGGGTTCGAGTCTGGTCGCGGACAACGTGATCCAACCTATGGGCAAGATTATTTACACAAATTGCCCCGTCGGGGACACCGTGATGTAATCTAAGGGCAAGATTATTTACACAAATTGCCTCGTCGTGGACACCGTGATCTAATTATGAGCAATATTATTTACATAAATTGCCCCGTCGGGGACAGAGTGATTTAACCTATGGGCCAGATTATTTACACAAATTGCCCCGTCGGGGACACCGTGATGTAACCTATGGGCAAGATTATTTACACAAATTGCCTCGTCGGGGACACCGTGATCTAACTATGAGCAATATTATTTACACAAATTGCTCCGTCGGGGACACCGTGATCTAACTTATGGGCAACATCATTTACACAAATTGCCCCTGTTTGCGGCGCTGCTCTTGCGGCTGACGCTCTGATGTCAGTGTAAAAACAAAACGATAACTTTTCCTTCCGGGGTGAATAGTGGCTTTATTTTTGTGTATCTTCATCCATTATTCGTCTTTGGAACAGTTTCCCTGTAAAGGTGGTGAAAACGACTTGCCTTGACATGTCTAAAGGAATGTTTGAAACAGTGCTAGGTTTCTAATGGGAGCTGTTGTAAATTGTAACTGTAGATTGATCCCTTAACAGAGGGGTCTCTCCAGATTCTTTAAAGAGGACGAGTGTGAGGAAAACGCACAGTTTATTCTCACTTTCACTAAGGTATCACAAATAAAAGTTTGAATAGAAAACAACGAAAGATAAAATATTATTAAGTAAAAAATAGATATAAGCGTCGTCTAATGTGAGAAACCTATTCACGATTTAAATGCCTAGGGTTTACCTAAAATCACATTTTACAACTTTATGATCAATACATTCATAATTGACCTTGACACTATAGTACTGAAACAGGTTCGGAAAGACCCATCCCGTGAAACTGAACTATTTTCGGCACGAATCTAGAATCGGATCAGAGCTCTCCAATGTTAATTCCCTGCTTTATCCTGTTTTGTAGATCTCCCTGAGTTTTATAGTACTTCACGTCATGTACACATGCAATGCTCAAACTTGACTTTGCCAATACTCACTCCGTAGTATGGGTTATGACAGAGGCCCTCACGAAATGCACAGACTCTTTTGGAGGAAAACAGCCCTATTAATTTTAAGGAATCTATTACTCTGACAAAATATCAAACAGCGAGCTGTGCCAAGGCTCTGGGACAGAATCTATCAGTTTACACCGATAAAGATTCATCGCCGCGCAACGACGACTGCTGTTGGGGCATATGCATGCTTGGCTGCAACACAAACCCTGCAAAAGTAGCCATAACAAGATACTTTAAGAACATGACGTGCCCTAAAAGCAAGCATGAAAACCCCTATTATAGAGCTCTTCTTAATTTTTGCAGAAGCAATTGGATAGCAGCCGGTTCCGACTGATGTATGAGTGACTTTAAGATCAATTCTAGCAACGAATGATCATTTTTTCATTATTTTCAGGGATATAAGCGAGGATTGACTATGTTCACCACTGGCATCGGTTAACACTTCTTAAACAATAAAGAAAAATGAATTTCAAAAGCACAAACGTGAAATTTGAAAGAAACAATTCAAGAAAGCACGTGTATCCATCATCACTCGGACTCCCATACCCATTCACTACTTGGACGTAACATCTTTGGAAAATTCCAAGTTCAACTCACTTCTTTTGAACACTATGATGAAAGTGCACAGTTCTTGAACACGCTTCTGAACAGTTATCTTCAAAGAAATGAAATGAAATATTTTTCTTGCCAATCCACCAGTGTATTTGCCTGTAGATAAATTATGAAATCCTCTTCGTATTATGTGCATCAATGTAGCAATCCACTGAATTTAGTACACAATTTATTAGCCAATAACAAACGCTTTTTAGCGACAGAACAAGACTTGGATAATTTTTTTAATTTTTAAATCATTATGTTTATTCAGCGATGTCACTGACTGGTTCCATTTAAATATAAAAATAGCTTTATAGACTTTATTCTACATTCTGATGGCATATATTATAAATTGATGATTCGTTTTACTGGCGGACACCTTAACAAATTTTATTGAATAAATTAAAATTAGCTGGCGTTGCTTTATGGCATTAAATCAACCCAAGCGTGCAACACAATATAGCTTTTCAAAACCAATAGCAAAGCCTTTATGTGAGCGAGCCTGTAACAGTCCTTCCCAATTCAACGGTTTTTCCTTTTTCAGTTTAATCATTTTTTTTCAATTCCTTAAAATTCCGATACCTATCACTATCAATGCCGATCATACTTCACAGCTTTGGCTTTTCTCCGCTTAAATTCTGAGGATCAAACCCTCCATACATAATAATGTATATTTTTCGTGCTTTATTCATGATTGTCTGATAATGTGAGAGATTACATTCTTTTTGCGTCGTTGAGTACTTGTAAGTCGTTGCTTTGTGTGACAGGCTGTGTTGTTGTTGGCCGTTCTCTGATTCGTGCAACGAAAAGAACATGTTATCTTCGTATTGTTAACGGGAATTTCCTTCTCACGAATTACGAAGTGTTCAAAAAGTCTCACTCTTTTCTTCATGATTTGGATTGGTATGGTGGATTCATTACTTTTTGTCTACAAATTTATGTCAAAGATTTTGGTTGTATAGTGCATGCCGTGAAATCGTCTACGCTGTCCTATGTGGGAAGCTTCTAATTTATTTTCTTTTGTTTCAGTTAATTACGATGTGCCAGCGTTACTTCGTAGAGCAGAATGGATAATGAAAATATTACAGGGATGGGAAAATAAAAGTAACCCCGAAAAAGCTCGGATATATCTTTCAGGGTTTTTTTTTTATTTTTTTTTTTACTGTAGTACATGTAAGCTATGGTCTTAAAAGTCGGTTTTTAAGACTTCATAAAGATTGTGTTAAAGAATATTGCTGAAAACAAAGAATACAGATATTCAAATCGAATAGTTCATGCGTTTTCCAATTCGTTCTACAGGACTTGTGGCAGTATATGTTAACGATTTTCCCCCCTCAAAATAGTTATGTTGTTTTCGACCTTGGGATATTTGTACAGTGTATTTTTTCTGTCTTTAAATGTTACTAAATATGGAGGAAATGATGTGCATGTTCCTGTGTCGAAGCTAGCCGACCTGAGATGTGATGTCAGTCTTACCACGGAAGTGGTGTGCAGTGAGGTACCTTGTCCAACGGTGGAATAGTCAAACCCCGTGGAGTGTGGAAGCATCCTGTCCGGCCCGAGTGCAGTGTCCTCGGTGAAAAAAGATGATAATCTACGGCACATTGATTTTGAGTGTGATCGTGACGGCATGTGTCGTGATGGGATCAAGATCGATCAAGAGACGGACGAGGGAGATAGATACAACCCGTCTACCTCCCAGTATACGACTTGCGATGATAAGAGATCAGCAAACGTCCCTGGTGATATTACGTATCCAGCTGGAGTGGCGGTCATCCAAGACATCGACTCGGATGATGATGTCTCGTCAGCTGATCCCCTAGCTGACATAACAACTTTAACCCGGAAGGAGACAACGGAAGATCTTTGCTTTGGTACGCAACTAACGCCTGATCAACGCCAGCAGCTCAGTCACGTCATTGGTACCTACTATGAGGTTTACACAGATATAGCCAGAAGCTGCAAGTGGGCAGAACATCACATCAACCTGACGTCGAATGTTCCCGTTCGTCAGCGGCCGTATCCAGTCCCATACGCAATGCGAAATTCTCTGAGCGAAGAGCTACGATCAGTGGAAGACCTCGGGGTCATTCGCAAAAGCTCGTCTGCCTATGTTTCGCCATTTGTCGTCGTGAAGAAGGGCCGTTGAAACTGAATCTGCGTTGACTACAGGAAGCTTAACAAAGTCACCGTTTTTTATCCGCATTCCACGTCTACGCCCGGTGACATATTCCAGAAGTTTCGAGATGATGTATACTTTTCATAAGAAGAGAAGGTGGTGACCATCCTACTTGTCATAGGAAGACATCCATGAAACAGCCTTCGTGACGATGGGAGAACACTACGAGTTTCTTCGAATGCCATTCGGAATGATGAACTCTGGTGCTACACTGAATCATGCAGTCACAGACTTGATTGCCGGTATGGACAATGTTTCTGCATATGTGGACGACTTGTTAATTCATACGAGGTCGTTCGAAAAAAAATTGAGAACATTTCAAGAACTGTAACAGTTGCAGCGGTTGAAAAATGCCAACTTGGCAGTACGACCTTCCAAGTATTTGATTAGCATGGCTGAAGTGGATTTTATCGATCATTTTATTAAAAATGGAACTGTTTGTCTACATGATGATATGTTTGAAAAGTAAAAAATGCACCCAGACCTGTAACTAAGAAAGAAGTCAGATTATTTGTTCACTTAATTGGTTATTATAAAGAATTTGTCCCTAATTCATATGGCATTGCTGCACCTTTAAGTGATCTATTAAGAAAAGGTTTGCCAGAGGGAGTTAACTGTGGCAACGCCCAAGAAAAGCGTATGTTTGTTTCTTTAAAGAAATACATTAATTCTAAACCCATTTTGTCATTACTCGATTTTGATCAGAAAATTATCTTAAGCACAGATGCATCGGACAGAGGTATAGATTGCATTCTCATGCAGCAACATGGTGATAAGGTATACCTTGTAGCTTATGGTTCAAGGAAATTAGATAGATCCAAGAGAGATAAAATATTCTGTTCCAGAGCGAGAATGCTTAGCCATTGTATGGGGTATAAAGACGTTATAACTACATTTGTATGGTAAAGAATTTATTTTGTTAACTGATCATCGTTCCCTTGAATATTTGAATTAAGCAAAGTCCAATTGTCCAAAGATAATGAGATGGTCATTGTATTTGCAAACTTTTAAGTGCAATATCTAGTACATTAAAGGAAATGATAATGTCTGTTCTGATTTCCTTAGTAGGGTGAATTGATCTTGATATCGATTGACTGATCATGCATATTGCAAATAGTATTTACCAAGTCTGTTGATAAACTTTGACCAATGTTACATTTTAAGACTGGATTGCATGGTTTTGATTACTCTTTAACTTGTTTTTGTATAAGAGATGTAATAAACTTGATTATGTTAAAATGTGTTCATCCATGCATGTTAGCATTCTTGAACTTTGATTTAGTAATCCTGATAACGTTTCGATGGCAGAAACGTACTATGTATATTTGAATTATGTTGATTGTTCACATTCTCAGTTGTTATCTGTATTATGTTGAATTGTGTGAGACTCAATTCTTAAGTAAGGGGTAATATAACACCTGACTTTTATCATTTCAAGTGTTGTCCCACAGTATTATGCTTATGTTTACATCGATTGTAAAATGTACTCACCTGAAACAGTGGTGTATATGCCGTGTTTGTTTGTATTGAGAGCGACGTGTGTGTCGATGTACACAGGATCAGTGTGTGTTGCTTGTGTACGTGATAGTGTGAGAATATTCTAGAGGTAGTGATTTTCTATTTTAAGATGATGTGGAAAATTGGTGAAAGAGTGTATATGTAAGATGTTGTGGGGAGTATGAGAGGGGACTCAAAGAGCAGTCAGTGGTGCGGTCAGTCAGTCGGTCAGTCAATCAGAGAATGTTTAGTCTAGTCAAAGCATTGTTATATTACATTATCCTTTATACTTTGTTTCTATTATTACCATTACAGTTTGAATAAAGTTTTAAAATCAGCGAGTTGTAAACTTATTTCTTTATTGAATCCGTGACTTAGGTGACAGTAGGAATTATATAGGAATTACCCATATCAAGCTAGGGCAGTTCTTCAAACCTTTGTCCCACTTTTTTTAACTATAATAATAATAATAATAATAATAATAATAATAATAATAATAATAACAATAATAATAATAGTATTATTATCATCATCATCATCATCATCATCATACTCATCATACTCATCATCATCATCATCATCATCACAATCATCCTCATCATCATCATCATAATCATAGTCGGCATCATCATCATCATCATCAGCAGCAGCAGCAGCATCATCATCATCATCATCATCATCATCATCAGCAGCAGCATCATCATCATCATCATCATCATCAGCATCATCATCATCATCATCATCATCATCATCATGAGCATCATCATCAGCATCATCATCAGCATCATCATCATCATCAGCAGCAGCATCTTCACCACCATCATTATCATCATCATCATTATTATAATTATCATTATGAGCATCATATTACAGTGTATTATAATCATTGTCATTATTATTGTTAATATTCACATTAATATTAATACTGTTATTATTATTAATATTGCTATTATATTATTATTATTATTATTATTATTATTATTATTATTATTATTATCATAATTAAATTTCACCCTAAATCATGCCCTGTCATATAACACTAAACATTTGATATTCTATAACAGGCATTTTATACGGGTTATACCGAATGTTGCAGCAATCCCGTTTTGACAATAATCAGAAAGGTCAAAGTGATAGGATCAGATTTCTCCTGTCGTTAAAATTTTGCACGTATGGTATAACGTAGTTATCTTTACGATCTTACAATATAGGGCTATTCATTTCTGGCTTCTGTCATTAAACTGTGTTCTTTTATATCTTATGTTCATCTGGTTTCATATGAATGATTTAACAGTTGCTTTTCTTTAAAAATCAGTTCACCATGAAGATATTTTTAGGTTTAATTCAATACCGTTCCAGTAGCTGGCAGTCTTTCACATCTTTTAGATCTACGCGTGGAACTTATTGTGGTTTCATAGCTTACATCATATCAAACAGATAGGCTTTTAGGTTAAAAACCATTAAATCCCTGGACCACATGAGTAAATATAATGTAATTATCAATTCAATCATCCATGCATATCAGAGCCCTTAATTCTTGATCAGTTGCTGCCCTAAAACCATTAATCGTACCAGTATTCCTGGATTAAAATTTAGGACGTTTCCAAGTTTTCAAATGTTCTATGAATAAAGGAATTGCATCTGATTCATGGTTTGTTGTTGTTGTTTTTTATGTTTGTTTTTGTTTTTGTTGTTGTCTTGAATATCTTATACCTATCGCCTCTTGTAAATGTAGCACTTGAATAAACGAAAAACCTAGTTGGTTCCAAATTGTCAAAATTATGAAGCAATCTCAACAATTGAATCAAATCTCGTAATCGTCTATATTATTTCCATCATCAACATCATGATCATCATCGTGATCATCATCACCACCACCTCCACCACCAGCACCACCACCAGCACCAGCAGCACCACCACCACCACCACCATCACCATCACCAGCACCATCACCATCACCAACACCAGAACCATCACCATCACCAGCACCAGCACCAGCACCAGCACCACCACTATCATCACCAGCACCAGCACCATCACCAGCACCATCACCAGCACCAGCACCATCACCATCACCATCACCAGCACCAGCACCATCACCAGCACCTTCACCATCACTAGCACCAACACCATCACCATCACCATCACCAGCACCAGCACCAGCACCAGCACCATCACCATCGCCATCATCATCATCATCATCATCATCATCATCATCATCATCAAGGGTGGCGAGTGCGTGCTCGCACTTTGCCGATCAA
Source organism: Melibe bucephala (assembly GCA_039654525.1). Taxonomy (NCBI): domain Eukaryota; kingdom Metazoa; phylum Mollusca; class Gastropoda; order Nudibranchia; family Dendronotidae; genus Melibe; species Melibe bucephala. Next base: position 9,067 of record JBCJKE010153594.1, read on the forward strand.
TCTTCTCCATGATGGTATGTCATCAGCTATTGCTGTAAATGCAGAGTGGTGTTGATGCTGCTGGAACTTTGTCTCAAAGAAGTCAGGAATGTTGTGCGCTGTCTTCCACGTGCTTTTTTAAAAATGTATACGCACCCACTAATAACTAAATTGTTTACTCCTTTTTTCTCCATACTTATCCAAGAAAACCTAACTGCCGTTTCTTGATGATGTTATGTAATTCTCTCTCGTTGCCTATATTCCATAACACTTTCTCATTAGTAATTTTGAGTGTCCACGGTGTTTTTTAAACAATCTCCGAAAATCCACATCTCAAATAATTTCAAACGTGAGTCCAGGACTCACAAGCATTGAGCAGCGTTGAAGTCATTTATGTCTGAATTATCTTTAATTTTGTTTTCATTTTCAATTTTAAAACGATCAGGGCGGGGTTGAATTATGTAGATCTCGCTATTGCAATTCGTCTTTTTTTTTTTTTTATCTCTGTGATATCTTTACAGTTATTTGTGATAGTTGCACCTAGATGTTTGAACCTTTCACCAGTCTAAGCAATTCTCCTTTGCTGGCCAAATTAAATTACAGATCTTTATCTTTCTTGGATACAACAACGCATTCTGTCTTTTTCACATTCAGTAACAGTCCATGTGTTTCGCTGATTGCCACTAATTTGTCTAACGTAAAATGGACGTCTTCAAGAGTGTAAGCCATTAGTACGACGTCATCGGCGTATCTCATATTTGTCAAATTGATCCCACCAACTCGTATTCCTTTCATGTCATCAATTTCTCTGAAGATCATCTCACTTAACATATTGAAGAGGTCAGGTGAGAGAACGCAGCCCTGTCTTACTCCTTTTTAAATGTTAAATAACGTTTGTCTTTAATATCATGATATGCCAAATGAATTTTAGTGTCTCTTAAGATAAGATTATGCACATTGGTCGAAATGACCCATTGCACGATTATTATATTTTATATTTTCAATGATAAAACTTGAATGTTGTGAAGCTGTGATTCTGAGAAAGATGTTGGTGTGATATTTGCCAAAACTCTTCATTTCAATTTACATATTCATGAAAGTATAAATAGAGCAAATAGATTACTTCCTGTCAACCATAAAAGTTTCACATGAATAGACGCATTTGTATTTATTACTTTTTATAAATTGTTGATAAGATATGGTTTAATGTATGGGAATTGTATATTGAGTCCTTTGTTTAAACGGCAGTCTATCGTAATTGAGAACGTTGAGAGAAGAGCGACCAGATAATTAACAACTAAAATCATGGCATATGAGGAAAGACTGAAATATCTTAAATTGCCTTCTTTAAAGTATAGAGAGAAAAGGGGTGATCTTGTACAATACAAAAAGAAACGATAAATTTGAACACCATCCACACCAATCATACATTCATTTTTTGTTTGAAAGATGAAACAAAATACAAATAAATCCCATTTTTATTCAAATTGACTGTATTCCATATATATA